>BMAO01007609.1:0-25786 GCA_019973975.1 Trichonephila clavata | reverse complement strand
TAATTTTCTAAGAAAAATGACATTTTCTTTTTAAAGATTCAAATCGAAACTTTATTTCCATAATAAGCATCCTTCTATGACAATTTCAAATACAATTTGTATCTAAGAGATATGAGCAGAAAGAAACTTATTAAAATTTCGCATATTTCTATCAAACAAAGAGAATTAGATCGATAAATAAATAAAGGTAACAAAGATAAATAAAACAAATATATCCTAAAACTCGAAAAAAAAATACTTTTTCTAAATTTAAATAAAGATCTACCAAATTCTTCGTCGAAAAATTAAAACCCCCACCCATATTTCGTTTCCCTTCTTATTCTTATGGGCATTGTTTATGATACCTAAGACAATGTAGACGTATTTGTCAAGAGACAATTTGAACGTTTTTTCCTAAAAATCCGGAGCCTTATAACGATGATTTTATAGAAAAGTTGAAATGAATTACATGATTTCTAAACTACAATACCAATTCCACAAAAAGGATAAATGTCATCCGAAACTAGGAAACAGTAAAATTCTACAATAGAATTACCTCAAAAATGTTGTACTCAAAGGCCTACCCTGAAATACAATAATTCATGTGACAAAATATCAAGTGCATTACACACAATTATTTTCCATATGAATGGGAAAAACTCACATAATAATTATACCCAAATTAAGCAAATATATCCTATGTTTTCCGACAAATCTAGACTGATTAGCCTCATCATTTCTGCAGAAAAATGTATTTTTGAGTAGATTCCAGAACTATATATACTTAGAAGTGCAATGCACATTTTGATACCTATCCACTAGCACGGCTTTCAAAAAAAAAATGTCTCCGCACCCAATTTTGTGCGGCAGTGACAGAACCTTATTCAAATGTTGAAACTATTTGTAGAAAACTCTTTCCCATTCTTTCCTCACCCCCCCCCTACCCGTTTGCTGACACGTTTTTCCTCTCTTCGATCTGGTTCTTCAAAGAGCGCATGCGCTCTCATACCGACTACATCTGTCAATCATTTCTGAACCACACCCCGTTGCTATAGTAACGATAGGTTTCCAGAAAACAAAAGTTATCTTTATGACGTCATCCGAGTTGCAAACAACGCCATCTGTTGGATAAAGCAGATTTGTGAAATTTCGAAAACGAACAGAATATATAAAAAGTATTTAAATGTGGAACCCAATACGTTGTGAAAAATATTTCGAAGAATACTAATACTAATACACTATTCATATTTATGGAAAAACGATAGTTTCATCAGGTGAAAATGATGCACTACATATCTGATATATTTCGTATAAAAAAGATCACTGACATTTTCCCCTTATATTACAAGTCTTGTAATATATTACGTAAAAAATATTCATTCCTGTTTAAAGAATAATTCTTTTATAAAAGTTACTTATTTATCCCAAATTAACTTGACATTTTAAATACAAATATTATTGATTACTAAATTGTGCAACACTAGTGATATATACACCACTATTGTAGTTATTAATTTTTAGTATAGTATACATATTTGTTAGAGCCCAAGTACTATTGAGATCCGCTACCAGCTTGTCATCGGAGCTACGTTCGGGTCTGTTTGACTCATAATGCTCTGGGTAAAGTCCCCGAACCCACTGACGGAGAGCGGTCATACTGTAAAGGTACTGTTCTATTCTCACTCCTAACTGCAACTGTGAAGGTTCTGCCTGAGTTGTGAGGAAATCAAGGAATAGGAAACAGTTCAATATTCAAAATAAGAAATACAAGCAGAACTTATAGTTCTTACAGAATGGGGCTTATTGGAAGTGGATCTCGAATTTTTTATAAAAACTTTTAATTATATATTTCACGAGAAGAAAGACAACTGGGCATAATAATCCTTTCTGATATTTTCACGCGCAAGTTCGGATGTTCCACGCAAAAACAACTGAATGGATTTCAATGAAACTTTTCTATAATATAGTTTATACATCAGAATAACATATAGGCTTTAATTTATAAAGATATTGTGTGAAGTGTCAAGTAAGTAGGAAAAAATTCTGGCGTGCGCTGTAAAAACCGTTAGAGTTATACGTATATAATTACGAACACAAAAAAGCTCGCGACTGCATATATCTTTTTTTTATGTGTACGCCATTATCGCCAAAACAGTGAACCATAAATACAATACAAAAAAGAAACGAGCCTCACAGTAGGCGCATATGATGTGTAACACCAGACGTGTTATCGTGGTAAATACGCAATAGTAACTCCAATCCTGAAAAAAATGAAACGGGTATGATTGGAAATAATTTTCTGTATAATAATTATATCTTTAGTGAAAATTTTATTTAATTAATGATGTAATGCAATTTTTTTTTATCAAAAATAGTTTTTCTTGATCGATTTGGGGAAGCGCGGACACACACACACTAGACTTATGATAACTAAAATATGACACACACACTTGTGATTTCAAAGTATTTAAAAACCGTTGAAAAACAGCGTCAATTAGAGTAACACTGTTAGTTGTTGAAACATTTCGATTCATTCAAAAAAGCTATGTGCGGCTCACCTTCTGGCAAACTGAAATTTTCGTTAAAATCACCACTCAAAATCATAGGAAGCAAGAGCAGGTATATGGCATATGGTAAAAGTACAAAATGCAGAAAATCTTTAATTTTTTGACCCGTTTGATTCGGAAAAATGAAAACGACCACCGAAATCCCTGTTTGTCCATTTTCAAATAAGCTTTCTGACACCCATATATCCCCAATATCTTGACTAACAATACCCAGTCCACTTGTGTGACGATAATTAATATCCATATGAGGAGTCCCAACATGCGAGTTATTCTGTTTGCGATAGATCGCAACACCAGCTGCTCTGTGGCCTGGTTGTTTAAACTGTATGCAGCCAGTAGTGCACAGAGGAATTTTTTAGGTGGGGGTGGGGTCCAAGGTCGAAAGTCCACTGTTCTCATACCGTGCTTCAATACGCCGCCCAACATATTCTTTTAATTTTGTCGATTTTCGGGAACAAAAAACAGTAAAAAGTTAATTAATATTTGAATAATTATTAATTAATAAAATTAACTATTAAAAACAAATAATTAATTTTTACGTACTATATACATAGACAGTGGCGGCGCTAGACCACGTAAAATGTGAAGCTTTAAACTCACAGCAGCACAATTCTTTTAAAATATTATTGCAGGGCTGACATCTACCCGACGTCAAGTTTCGGTGTAAATAATCTGTGAATACTGAATAGACAAGGATGTGACACATAAAGCATTTAATGACGGACAATAGCAATACACAACGTTACAACTGTACGATTTAAGTACATCTAAAGTAAGAACAGAACCGCAACAAAAAATGACGTCATTCGCTGCTGATTGGTTGGAGAGGGGATGCCATTCGCAACATCCTCCCCCCTTTTTGATAAGATGGATAGCTTAATCAAAAACATCAGTTAAAGTCAACAAGTGCCGCCCATCCGGTATAGTGGTTAGCGACGCTGACTGCGGTGCCGTAGGGACTGGGTTCGAATCCCGGAGAAGGCATGGATGTTTGTGTTGTAATCTTTCCTTTGTGTTGTAAGCCCCCGTGTTATACATTGTGTGGTGCACGGGGTTTCTAAATGTTCTCAATAAAAAAAAAGTCAACAAGTTCAGTTTGTCGGGTTTCTTCACTGGACGACCACATCTGGTCACCTGAAGTTTCACAGTAGCTTTTACAGTATCAGGATCAGCACAGTTCATGGACGAATCAATATGTTGAACTTTTTGGAGAGGAAGACTTGTTACACTATTTCCACTCACCTCAAGCGGAAACACGTTGAATTGGACGAATTAAAGTACAAGACTGAGTCCTTAGTTTTACAGTTCTCACCAGTCCATCCTTTCCTGGGATCAATTTTATTACACGAGCCAAAGGCCATTGAAGACGTTTTTTCCAATCGTCCCCAATCAAAACTATGTCACCTTCACAAATGTTTGACGACACTGGATGTTGTTTTTGTCGTTGAATCAATTGTCCTAGGTATTCGTTCCTAAATCGCTTTTTTAGCTCCTCGATTACTTTAGCTCTAAATCTTAATCTTTTACGGAAATGATTAGCATCCCGGATCTCTAAATCTTTGGTCTCGGCAGTTTGTATTTCAAACAGGAACATTGCAGGCGTAATTGGAGTTAAATCCTGCATATCTTCAGACAGATATGTCAATGGGCGTAAATTAACAACTTTTTCACATTCGCATAAAATCGTTAGCAATTCTTCATATGTAAATATGGCCTTTCCTAAGGTTCTCCTGAGAAGCTCTTTCACTGTTCTTACAAGCCTCTCCCAAAAACCTCCCCACCAGGCAGCTGTGGGAGGTATAAATTTCCACGTTATACGTTGTATCTCTGCATATCGAGAAACTTCGTTCCAATCTATAGCAGCTAATTCGTTATAGGCTCCTCTGAAATTTGTACCATTGTCTGAATATATTATGCGAGGTCTTCCTCTTCTGGCCACAAAACGACGAAAAGATAATAGGAAGGCATCAGTAGTAAGAGAGGAAACTAATTCGAGGTGCAAAGCACGATAGATGGCACAGGTATAGAGGACAACCCAAACCTTATCACCCCGTTTAATGTACAGGGGACCAGCCAAATCTACACCTACCACTTCAAATACTGCTGCATCTTTCACTCTGTCAGCTGGTAGAGAAACAGGATCAGTCATGGAAGATTTACTTTTAAATCTACGGCATTTAACACAGGCATTCCATATCTTTCGAACAGTTCTCCTGCCACCTACTATCCAATACTTCTCACGTATTATGCTTAAAAGCAATTGCGTGCCCGCATGATGATTCTTTAAATGAAAATGTTCTACAAGTCTTTGTGTAAATATACAATTGTTAGGCAGTAAGATTGGCGAAAGAAAAAGAGACGTATCTATGCGCTCAGTTATTCGTGTTTTCACACGAATGATGTTATTATGATCTCTGAACACACAGAGGTTTGAAATTGACTTTTCATCTACAAAACACTGAGCTTGAACAGATCGGATCAGCTGGATCTCAGCACTCTCTAACTCATCTAAAGACAATTGTCCTTTTCTCTGTCACCAATTCTGCATCTAACATTATTAATAAACCTAAGAACCCAGGCAACTAATCTTAAGATTGAATGGAATTTCGAAAATTTCCTAGCATACCATGGCAACTTTTCCTCCGACAAATTTAAATTACACAATCTAACTTTTCTTCTTTCTAATGAAATTTCGGAAGTATCATAATCAGGTAACTTTGTTAAGGGCCAAGTATCTGGTGGCTCTACCAACCACAATGGACCTTCCCACCAATGTGACTCAACTAAATGACCAGGTGAACATCCTCGAGAAATTAAATCGGCCGGATTCATTTTTCCAGGCACATGACGCCATTCACTATTAGGAAAGAGATTTTTTATTTCTTTAATCCTATTCGAAACGAAAACTGACCAACCTCCCTTTTCCCTTAACCAATACAGTGCAACCATAGAATCCCTCCAAAAGACGGTTTCCATTTCAGTAATATCAAGAGATTCCTGCACCGCATGTGCCAACCTGGCACCAATACAACACGCCATCAGCTCTAATCTGGGGATTGTTACCTGCTTTAATGGAGCTACTCTCGCTTTTGCCCTAACAAGTGCAACCTTTACACCCTGCAAAGTGTTCGATCTAAAAAATATGCAAGTAGCATAGGCCTCTTTACAAGCATCGACAAAAACATGCATTTGTGTGCTATCGTTAATTTCAAAATAACGAGGAATTTCCACATCGGAAAGTATCTTTATTTCATTCCACCATTTAAAAAAGGGTTTCACTATCTCATCTGGCAAAGATGAGTCCCATGATAATTTTAATTTCCATGTGTTTTGCAACAATATTTTGGGTGTTAGAGTCACAGAACACAGTATACCTATTGGATCAAAAATTTTTTGGACAGTTGCTAAAACAAGTCTTTTAGTTATTTTAGTTTCCCGTGATAAACTTTCAAAATCAATTTTACACTTCAAAGTGTCCTTGTCAAGATCCCAAATTATCCCTAATAATTTCGTTGTACCTGTACTTTTGGATATGTGTTTACTTTCTATATTACTTTCCCAATTACGTAAATTAAAACACCCACGTGACAAAATTTCCCTAGATTTTAAAACAAATTTTTCTTGTTGTGCAACATCATTCACTCCCGTAACGCAATTATCTACATAAAACGAAAGTTTTAACTTAGAGCCTAGTTGAGAATCCTCTGCTGGCACATTTTCCAACAAGTGCGTAAGTACTGCAGCTAACAAGAAGGGACTCGACGATACACCAAAAACCACTCGGCAATGACGATAAACAATTTCCTCTCCCTCGTCAGGGTGAAAGAATTTCAAAAAATCTCTATGCTTAGGGGCAATTCCCAACTGAAGGAATGCTTTCTCTATATCGGCAGAAAGTCCGATCGGGTAACTACGAAACCTGTCTAAAATATCTGGTATTTGCTCAATTAAATTTGGACTTTTATACAATAAGTCATTTAGCGAACTCTGGCCAGTTTCACGAGCTGACGCATCGAAAACTGGGCGAATTTTACTCGTAATGCTATCCTTTTTCACTATTGGTCGATGCGGCAAAAAATATGAATTTTTGCTTTCCCCTTCAATTTTTTCTATAATTTCTAATTTTTCCCATTCTTTAAATACAGCTTTATAATCATCTAGAAGCCCATTCTGTTGTGCGCGTTCACACATCTTTTTATGCCGCTTCCATGTCAATTCTTTGTTGGAAGACAGATTTACTACATCCGACTTAAAAGGCAAACAAAGTTCGTATCTACCATCCGGCAGAATTTTCATACTGTTTTTAAATTCTTCAATCACCTTTAAATGTTCATTTTTTTCATTTAACTTTTGAATTGGGTCAAAAATTCCAATGCTTTCGAGATTCCATAATTCATTAACAGACAACTCTTTAACAAATAAAGAAATAACACTTAAAACAGTATCACACTCTTCATTACATTTACCAAATATTTCCTGCTTTCCAGTCAAAACAAAACCTAAGCGAGTTCTTAATAAAAACAAACCTGAACCTTCCATAAATAGCAAACCCGCCACATTCGCTCCTAGCAATAAATCTATTTCGCAATCCTCATATACAAGATCAGACAAAATAATCCCCCTTCTATTCAACTCATTAATTACAACAGGGCTACTAACTTTTGGCACCTTGCCACAAATCTTTTCCTCTGAAAACAGTTCGACGCGAAGCGAGAATGATTCATCCAGTAAACATATTAACAATTCATAAACATCGTGTGATTGGTTTTGCGTTTTTCTCCCTCCGAAAAGCTCATGTTGCATTTTTATCTTATTATTTGATTTAAGACCTAATTTTTGAATAACATGTTTTGAAATATAAGAGTATTGAGATCCGCTGTCGATCAAAGCTCTAACTTTGATTATTTTTTTATTAGCACAAACATTAACAACTAAAATCATAAGAAACACATTATTTTTACTACAACTGTTAGATAATGAATTTGTCTCAATACCAGAAGATTTCTGATTAACATTGCTTTTCGCTTGATCACACATTAAATAATGATGCGGTTTTGCACAATACAAGCACGAATTTTTTACCTTACAGTACTTGGAAAAATGAAAAACAGAAAAACAACCAAAACAGGCTCTGTTTCTCAAAACACACTTTTTCTTTTCATCTAAAGTCATTTTTCTAGCTTCTAAACATTCCTTGGAGGGATATTTTTTATTGCAAAATATGCATAATAAATTTCGCTTACCTGTGCCATTCCTATCGTATGTGCTTACCAAGGTAGCTGCAGAGGGGAACCTATCCGGTTTATTGATATCTCTTTTCTTTTGATTGACAGGAGCTGAAAAATTATTCCTAGCAAGTTCAATCATTTCGTCATTTTTAACTTCTTGTTTAAGGAAGTTCATTAATAATTTCAAAGTCCGACCTTCACCCGGAGTATCCTCTTTGAAATTTTTGCTTCTTTCAAATCCTAATAATATGTCTTCAGGTAAACATGATTCCACTAAAGGACTTAAAAATTCGCCATACTTGTCCTGTGTCCGTCCCAGGCTCTCCAGAGCTCGTATCTTCGCTTCCAGTTCATCATATAACGCTGGGAGATCTGTTTTAGAGCGTCCTGTAGCTGCGTTTTTCATGACCATTGACAGTAAATCTCTTACATAGATTTGCACCAGGAGATCTTCTCTTCCGAAACGTTCTTGAAGTTGAGCTATTGCTTTTGGATAGTTGTCCGCTGTTGCGGGAAAGCTCTCGACAACTCGAGCCGCCTTTGAATTTTGCACAACGGCCTGCAACAGGTATTGGAACTTGTCCTCGTTCGGCAAACTTTCATCTTCATGTATCTTTTTAAATCGACTCCAAAATGTCAAATATTCCTTAGAATTGCCGTCGAACTTTTTGAGCTCTATTTTCGGAAGCTTGAACTTTCTTTTTTCAGGGACATCTTTATTTTCGTTTTCTTTCACAGACAGTCTTTCAATTCTAGCACAAAGTTCGGAAAATTTATCTCGGTATTTTTCTGCTTTTATGAAGTCTTCTTCATATGCTACGCCACCGTTTTCCTCTTCCAAAATTAAATTCGCTATATCCGATTGGCACTGTTCAAAGCGAGAAAATTTGTCGCCTATTTGTAGTTTCAAAATCGAAAGTTCAGTTAAATCAGGAACTTCTTTTGTAAGCTCCTCTTCGACAGTTTTAGCACTTAGCGTAAACGATGTACGCAGCGATTTTCGTTGCGTTTTTAACTGTCACATCCATTTTTCTCTCAGGCTAAAAAATAACAAACTGAAACCGAAACTTCGCCCCACGTTCGGGCGCCAAATAAAATGTGAAGCTTTAAACTCACAGCAGCACAATTCTTTTAAAATATTATTGCAGGGCTGACATCTACCCGACGTCAAGTTTCGGTGTAAATAATCTGTGAATACTGAATAGACAAGGATGTGACACATAAAGCATTTAATGACGGACAATAGCAATACACAACGTTACAACTGTACGATTTAAGTACATCTAAAGTAAGAACAGAACCGCAACAAAAAATGACGTCATTCGCTGCTGATTGGTTGGAGAGGGGATGCCATTCGCAACACCACGCATGGACGTCGGCAAAATTAGGGTTCGCGAGCCTCCTTTTTTCCCAGTCAAGAAAACGTTAAATTACATAAAAAAGCCGAATTATAGTTAAACTAATGTATGAGTAAAGGATTTATTGCTAATCAAATGATGACAAAATTTACACAAATAGAAATTAAAATAGACGAACTGAATAACTAAATTTTAAATAATTAAAAACTTTGCGAGGCCCCCTCAAGCGCGAGGCTTCCCGATATTTATTAAGGTGATATGGTACCCTAAAAATCATTAAACTGTCGAAAAATTTTTTATTGGCTTATTTGATACCCCGAATCTTTATAAATATGCCTGCAAAATTTCAAAGCTTTACCTGCATTTTTCATAAAGTAATGGAGCAATGTTTGATGCTAAACAGCAACTACCACACCTACATTTCAGATTATCTGCTAGAAAAGAGCCTGATAAAAAATGAATTAATTATTTTTCTAATGCGCATCAATGAGATTGACATTATACAAGCAGTAATAAATCATTTTAAGAAAGAATTGTGCAATTCATGCAAAAATTCTAGTTTGTGAATTATTTACTGGGGGGGGGGGGGAGATCAAATGGATTTGGTCAAGATTTAAAAGGTGTGCGTGCTTTTTATGATATTAACGGATTACGATTTTTTCATTTCTGCTAATTTTTCCCACGTAAATTAATTGTACTGATAAATACTTATTCTAACATGTGATCCTCTGTTATTTTTATGTACTTTTCATTTTTTTTTTGTTTAAATATACCATCCTTTAAGCAGCATATCCAAGATCACTCGATTAAATTTTTTGATTCACTCAATAGCTCTGATAATATTAATATGCAAAACCTTGAAAATTATACAGCCAATATTAAGAGGAAGCGACCCAGGAGAATTCTCCTGGATTCGTACAATCCTCCATAACTTAAATTTCTCTTTTTATTTGCTAAATTCAATTGTCTTAACTATTTTTGATCCACTTTTATTTATTGCATTCAATGTTAACTGCTCTTGTGGCGGAGTGCTCAGAGCTCCCGCTACACTCAAGACTATAACTGCAGCACTGCCGTGCGCGGTCAATGCGAAGGAGGGTGTCCGCCTCGCAGAAACCCGCCGGTCGCCTTTTTCATACTTGTCTTAAATTTTTTCTCCTACTGGACATTGCGTCGCCACACATCATTACACACAAAAGGAAATATTCTGAAATATATTTTCTATCACATGTATTATTTTATTTTTGAATTTTATACTGTGAATATGTAAATAAAGGCTTATGAACATTTTAAATCAATTTTATCATAAAATAATTAATAAGTTAGTTTTGTATAAAAAAAAAACTTTTTTTCTTCAGATACGTGTTTAAATAATTTAATTAACACAGTGTCGAATGAAAAACTAAAATTAAAATAAAAAAATTAAATGTTTTTATCAGATAGTATTATTTTCTTTTTGAATGATTTTTTTCAGTGAATGTGTACTTATAACTAGGTTTTTCACATAGTGTTTTTCTTAGCACTTACATATGTTTAATCAAACATCCAAACGTTTCAAGAGCTATCTGTAGAATTTTTTTTATTATTATTTATAGATAATGTGGATTTAAATTAATATATTTTTTAAAATCAAATGAATATTTCTATTATTTCCTTATTAAATTAATTATTTGTTAATAAAAAGTATATCGCCTATTATTTTGGATAAAAATACGTTCTAGAGAGACATTTTTAAGCTAACTGTAAGTAGCGATTGATTGATTAATGAAAACCTGAAAATTATTTTATTATTTTAGATTCCTAAAAATTATCTATTATTAAAAAATGATGACTTTTTTTTTACTCAAGCATCAAAATAGTTTTCTTTTTATTGTTTAAATTTATTATTTTTTTACTAAAGCAATATTGTTTTTGATATGTCATGAATAGAAACTTGAAGATAAATCTTATATCTGAGGGGAGAGTCAGGGGGAAAATAGTTCTACACTCAAAAAAGCCACTGTAACACCGTGCTGTAGAAAGAGAACTGAAACCTGTTTGACATTAGTAAGATCTGGAAAATATTTTTTTTTTCGAAAAAGGGAATTGTAGTGACGTTAATATAAAGGAATCACACACATACCAGGAACTTTGATAAAGGAAGGTGAATTTCCATGGCAGTATGTTATGCATTCGAAACAAATTTTAATAAAACACTCAAAATACTTAAAACAATCATTTAATAATTTCTTCTTTTATAAAGATAATTGCATGAAACATTTTTCCCGTGTGTCGAATATTTCAAAAAATCCTCACAATTTTACTTCAATATTTAAAATAGTAGTAAAATTTTGAAATTTGAAAAATTTCTACTTTTCTGTCTTTTTTCAACATACAACTATCTTTAAAAAGGCTACATTTTCGTTTCCGGGGACTAAAAAATTGCAACGAAAGAACTGAAAACTGAGTGAGTGATTTTTAAATTCGCACTGTTCGCCTATTCGAGGGTTATTGGCGATGGACCTCGAAATTTTCAACCATGGTCAAGTGACGAGGACGACACCTGAGCTTTCACCCATCTCTAATAATTAGAACACCACACCAACGCAAGAACAAATTTCGAAAAAGGGAGTTTTAATGACATAGTTAAAGAAATCACTCTCATCGCGCACATAAGTGCTATCGGCCTGAGGGAAACACGAAATTTCCATGGGGATGAAGTTATTCACTCGGTAAAAGCCCGTGCAACACCGGGCTAAGCGGAGAGGAAAGAAACAAAGAAATCAAAGTAATTTCGAAAAATAATATTGGAAGTGTTGAATTTGTGAAGAGAAGGGAAAATGTTAAGCGGCAAAGCCATGACAAGCACTCACGGGTCATGCACTCACATCGTACGCGTCAAAACCACACAAAAGTGTTGGCGTCAGAAAGAAAGGAGGAAATTAACATGGGGATTAAGTTATACTCTCGGTATAACTTAATCCCCATGTTAATTTCACATATGCACATATGTATGCACTCGGTAAAAGCCCGTGCAACGCCGGGCCATGAAAGCTAGTTTTTATATATTTGTTTTTGGTGATATATATATATCCCATGTGTGCGAGATTCAACACTTTTATTATTAAAATATTTTAAGATATTTATTTAAAGAAATGCACATATACAGTTCTTAGATTTTGATGTATTTTACCTATAAATTGTTATTTGATTTTGCTTTTATTCGTGTACAATATTTAACATGCGAAGGCTTTTAAAATCATGGAAATAAAAAATAAAGGCATAAACATCTTTTGTACATGTGCATTAGCTCTGAGCGTGGAATTAGCTCTGAAGTGTGTGTATTTATTTATTTTTTATAATTATTAAGATAAAGTTTTATGAAATATTGATCTTTCATTCGTTTTTTTCTATATATTTATTATGGCAGTATACTGTTTAATTGTTCTACATTTGTGCAATTTTTTATGGTAAGTAGTTTTAAATAAGCTAATTAACATTTCATAAAAGTTTCAGACTATTCGATGAATATTATATCATGCTATTCATGGAATGAAAACTTCAAACTCATATTTCTCCATGTTTAATTTTTGTACATATACTGTTATTCAAAACCCTAAGGCCTTTTTGGTAATTGAAGTATGGGTTTGAAATTTTTTATACATGTTCTGAAATGTATGTTTTGTAAAACTGTGCATAGGATTAGCTCTAACATGTGTGTGTTTAGTACTTTTTCTAAAAAATTTCAAAATCAAAATTAATGTTTTTTTGGGAATTTTTGGAAGTTTAACTATAAAAAAATTAATAAAAAATTAAAGAGCAGCAGCAGAAAAAAAACCCATGCACAGTTTTATGTAGTATATTATAAGGTACTTGGAAAAAAAATTTTGAAAAGAAAAGAGCCATATTTAAAAAAAGCCTTAGGGATTTAAAAAATGCTTAAAAAAGGTAAAAAAAATTTTAAATTTTACAAACATTTTGCAATGGAATTATTATTAAATATTAACCTTTATAAAATGCAATTAAAACCAAATATCAAATATTAAAAGTAAAAAAGATTGTGAAGATGGTACCATATCGCCTTAAGAGCGTATGTAAGTTAACAGTATTTAAAATTGAATGATTAGGTCTTGAAGCAACACAGGTTCCTAATTTCATGGTATTCAATGCATTGTTTTTTATATAATTGAGCATATTTAATAAATATCTTTTTATTTAATGTTAATTGAAGAATTTAATTTAATGATTAGGAAGCCAAAAGTACCGAGAAACTTCGGATATTTATCGAAAAAATTCTAACAAATAATTAATTTTATTGTTGCAATGAACATAAAATCATTTCGCTAAAACAATGTTTTTTTCCCCTTCTTTCTTTTTAAACCTAGAAACGATTTATAAAGGTCTATATTTTGTTTTTATAAATGTTAAGCTTAGGGTACATAGTGATCTCAGTAAGGAAGTTTATAATTTGTTTTTTTAGGCCAAATCTTATCAGGTATATATATATGTGCTGACAATGTTTTAAATTGATCGATTGGGTCATGGAGCAACACAGGTTTCTAATTTTACTAATTTCATGGTATTCAATTGTTATTTTATGCATTTTTTATACTAAGCAAATTTTTTAAACATTTCTTTATTTTATTGCTGATCAATAAACTGTGTGTGAATCCAATAGTTAGATATTAAAAAAACCCGAAATTTCGGAGATATTTTAATAAATAAGGTATTGTTTGAATTCTTTCTTATAATCATCAGACAAATCTTTGAAAAACATGCCCAGCCTTTCCAAAATTTTTATTAAATCCCGTCAGAATTTATTAAAAAATGTACAACTCTTTCTAATATGAGATTGTTGTGATCGTTCCTGAGTTTCTCTCAATTTACTATCAAGCAAATTTTGTCTTGTTACACACATCCGAGCCTGTTTTAATAAATGCATTTCTTTCATTCATCTCACAATAATTTAAATATATCATTAGAATACTAAAGTATATTATTGCGAGTCTTTTATTTTGCAGCAATATCTTCTTAAATTTCAAATAAAACCCTTCCAAGATTAATAGTTCTACGGAATTTCACCATTTTACTAAAATTAAATATTAGTATAATAATATAAAATTATTTTAATACATTTTTTTAAAAATCAGAACGATGTGATTGTCAAAAAGATCACCAAAGAAAAATAGAAGTCTTTATGCAAGTTTGAATAAGTAATAGTAGCAATTGAGACAGAGACATTAACAAACTTTTTTACGAGGTCCAATAAAAAGCTATCTTTCTATTTTAATGCGACTGATTTAATCTATCGATGTAAGATCGCTATTTGTTATGTGAAGGCTCAATTCATCAATTAGCTGAAGGTTTTATATATTTTGAAGACTTTCAGAAAGTTAGCACATCTGGAAAATTATTTTTTAAATAGTAATACAAAAGTATAAATCGCGAAAATATTGAAGTATTAATAGTATTTAAAAAAAATTAATATTTGTTAAGCTGAGTATCAAGCATTATAAAAATAACTAGCAAAACGAAGAACTAAGTTATATTTTTATCTGAAAACCCTCTTAGGATTCTAGTATAACTTATGTGGTTGAAGGAAACGATTTTGATGAACTTAGCTACAACAGAATCATTTATTATGGAAAGTAGCAAAGAAATAATTGACTTACATAATATTTCTAGGATTTCAAAACTGAATGAATACTTTATACCTTTTTTTTAAAAAAAGAAATACAGTTTCCTAATTTTCTTTACAAAACATGTACTGTTAAACGTTTTTTTCTTAAATGTATTTATGTTGCATGTAAATGTTAAAATTTTAATATAAATAACTATGCAGCTAATGATTGTTTACTTATGAAACTTGTAAAAATTATGAAAAATCAACTATACAAGGTTTTTCGATTTAAGAAAAATTTATTACTTGTACCGCTTTGACATAAGATGGAATGCACCACTCTTTAAGCTACTTTACTGCACAAACCATTGTATTTTTCAAATGGTTTTGGATTATACCTACTGTATTAAAAAGTGTTGTGTAACTAATATTGTTGACAGTCTTAAAAAAAGTAGACAATTGATTGCTTTTAAAACTAAATAAAATATTAACTTGTATTGCATTTCCCATCATATAAATATTACTTACTATAATTAATTACATTACACAATCTTTAATGCTTTAGAAAGTCTTTCACAACTGTGATGCAATTATAATGTATATGTCACCACAGCTGAAAATCCCATCTAGCACTTTTTAAGATCAAAAAGTCATTCAAGACTTTCAGAGATGTAAGAATATTTACTTCATTCATCTGGTTGATACACAGAACACATAAAAAGCAACCTGAAAAACTATAACTATTTAAAGTATTTATAAAACAAATAGTATATCAAAAACTGGTCCATTACTGGACAAAAAAATAAATAAATCCTTATCTATACCATAAAAAAGACAATCACATTATATCATTACTTTCACTACCACTTTCCTCATCACCCATGAAATGTAACATATGGATGAAATACCTGTTTCTATATAGGCAAGGCAGATTTTCAAGGTCTATTCCTGTATAACAAACAGCACAAATATTATCAAAATGATGAATAATTTATTATTAAGAATTATTTACACGTAAGTTAAAACATATTACTTACTTTAGTATATAGTTTTGCTTGTATTGATAGCAAGCATTAACATCACCTGATTCTATATATTTTATATTAAAACACTTACCTGCAAAAAGTATACGTATTTTCTAAATTCGTATGTTTTAAAAGTATAAATCAATTTTTTTGCCTAAAATTTTATTAAGAATGAATGATATAAAAAATTACCATATTCCCATCACTTTCCAAAATTTGTGTGGTAACATTAAACTGCAATGGAATCTCTATCCTGCATGATTTTTAAATTATATGCTTCTAATATACTGTCATAAAGCCATTTGTGACAAACGCCCTTAAGGTGGACTTCTAAATGTACTGAAAAGGTTAGGGTACTTTCACTTAATGAAATCACATTATTTGGATATGAAACTTTTGTTGAGAACGTAAATTACTCATATAAATCCACCATGAAATGTAAAAATGTCAGAAATAGTCTAGAAAATTTTAAAATTACGAAAAATACATATATCTTTGCTTCCAAAATGCTCGGATGCCATGTTTGGCAAGCTTTATTGTAATGACTGCAGATGGCGCTACGTGTATGCAATCTACGTACAAAACTTTTAAAACATTACTTTAGAAGAAAATTGAGCATAAACTGCTTAAATACACATTAATAATACTTTATTTTACGAAAAAGAATATTTTGCTACATGAAAAATAATTTTAATCACTTCAGAAACACTAATTCTGCTTTTTTTATATGAAAGGGGGAGGGGGTAAGAGAATTAAAGTAACCTTAGACCACATCATGAGATCACGTCATTGTTAGGGAGGGGACCCTTTTCGTTGGAATGAAAGAAGGAAGTTCTGACAATTTGTTTCCAAGATGAAACGGTCAAGTGACCTTGAGATAAGGTTGAGGAGGGTGGGGGAAACACATGAACAGGATAGCTGTTTATTTCAGGGAGAGGCGATTGGAATCTATTTTGGGACTGAAAAAAGGGGTTATTGTGGGGTGTATACTTTCTTAGTGAGTGAAACATTTGTAGAATTGTCATTTCAACCAGACTGAAAGCCAGGGAGTGGTGTCGTCAATGGATGCTATGCACCGGGGCCCTAAAATAATCAAGAATTAAAAAAATATACTCTTGCATAGGAAAACTTTACAATACTCCTATTGATGTCAATATGGCGAGATGTAAAATTTATCGTAAACATTATTATTATGGATATCTAAAATTCGACAATCTTCAAAATAATTCTTGATGTTACGAAAGTTTAGTTTTTGTTATTCGATTTGAGAAGCTCCCAAGAATCCCTACCTCAACTGGACTTTTTAGAAGATATAATTTAGAAGTGGACTTATATTAATAAAGTAGCGAATTTTTATGAAGAAGCCTGGTTGTTATTTCAATAGTAACTCTAAAAATAATGTGAATGTTTCAAAAATATTAATTCAGGCTCTGTAAAGAAAAATTCTAACTATATATACATAGAAAAAATATTACATAGAAGTATTTTCCATGAAAAGAGAATGTTTTGAAAATGTAATTTTTCTTCATGTTTTTGCTATAAAATTACATTTAAACAGTTTTAATGTAATGGAATAAAATGGAAAATTTTAATCGAAATGTTAAGTAAGTACTACTCTGTGCTAATGGATCACATAAGCAGACTAAAAAACTCGTAAAACAGAAAATTATGCACAATCTCAAAAATAAGTTATTTTTGTATTAGGAAAGGAAGTCCTTTCCGAAATTAAAGCAGCTACGTTCAAATGGACTGCACTCTTAAAATTTCCCATTAGGAAAAAAAATTCAATCAATATTAGATATGTAAATTTTGAAGATAAAAGATTAACTATAAATGAGAATTTTTACAGGGTTTATTAAAGTAATTTATGTGCCTGGAGCAGGATTAGCAAAAGATAAAGAGAGAGATTAGTGTCGCTCTATAAAGCAACAAGAGGGCTATTGATCACAAACCTCGTAATGTTCAACCTCGGTCGAGTAACGAGAATGACACCTGAGCTGGCATCCCTCTTTCCTAACTACCACATAAATGGGAGGAATGGCCTCATCTACATGGAGGGTCTTTAGTGGCAACAGGATTTGAGCCCATGACACTCCAGACATGAACTCGTGACCATAACCACTAAGCTACTGCGCCCGCCAGGAATAGCAAAAATTCTATTGAAAAGGTTAAGGGAGTCTGATAACCAATCAGTTTTTAATATATTTGAAGTTTTCTGAGAGTTGACAATCTCAATATTTGACAGTTTAGAGAGAGTGATTAGTTTAGCAATCATTTTAAAGCATTTTTCCATTCTTAAAAGTTTAATTAATTAAAAACTGGAAGGAGGTACCGCCCCCTCCCTTATCTGCCTAATGGCGGACCAACTCCCATTGTACAAATTATGCAACTCTATCACAGCTCAAATTGTAAAACTGTAATTTCCTTGTATTATGTAGTTCATACGGTTTTTTTCTTCATAATTGGCTGTAAAATTTGTAACACATCGTCACGTTTAACTATTTTTGCACGTTCATGCAAAGCCTCCCTATCATAAATGTAAATTTGTCCAAACTGTGAGTTTGCTCCATTCTGTAAAAAAGATGTAGTTTCTTTTGTTAACTTCACCTTTTAAAAAAAACCTTGAAATAAATTTATTACAGCATCATGAAAAACTTTTTTTGTATATAAAGAGAGATATTTGGGAGAATAATCTGTTCGTTCAGTGAAATGGCTATTAACTCTTACTTTTACTACTAAAATCGTTTCTGTTCAGTTATGTTTCAAGGTTTTTAATTTTTAAAGAGCAATATTTGTGTGTTTTTACACATAGTTAAAAACCTTAGAAGCTTTTTTTGCTTTCATTAATTTTTTCCTATTGAGAAATTGCCGGGCTCAAAACATCCTTGTGTTACTAAAAGACAATATTTGGAAGAGGTGGAATACTACTGAAAATTATATGACTTAAAATCAGCCTTTTTTCAGCTGATACTACAATGAGACTTTATTGAGTTCAAGTATTCCGTATACAAGTATTGCAAATATAACTGAATTTATCTATGATATTACAAAATGTATTATAATACTATAGTAAAATAATTTCAAGTCATGTAATAAAAATCAAACTTTTTAAATTGCACCGACTTTAAACTGAGAAAAAATTAGATGTTCTGGGGGTTTCTAATTTCAGTTTGTATCATTATTATTTTTATAAGTGTTTCAAAACTTTTATGAAAGCATCATGTTAAGATTAGACTGAGTAATCTCTGTCATCGTATATATATATATATATAACAAATGCTATCAATTTTATGTAAAACATATTTTAAATATAAAAAAAAATATATCCTCATATAACATATTTAATTAAAGTAGTGTTTTGATACAGTGTACATAATTTGGATAATAATATTTTTTTAATTAGATCTTTAGAGGCATTATTAGTTTTTGTTTTATGCCTTTAGAAACTTTAACTGTGTTTTTCTCAGACTTTTCAATTTTGAGGATATATTTCTCCCAAGGATTTTTTCTGTTCAAGATAATATTGAAAAAATTTTGTAGAATTTATATATGTATATGTTCTTTAAAAGTTAGTATGGATTTCGATCTGAGAGCACTAGCTATTTTTTCTAAAAATCTTAAATTAATAGTTTTAAAAAATTTGATATTTTTTCCATAGCTGTAAAAATAATTATTAAAATTCAACAAGGAATTTTTAGTAGGGAAAATTAGTTTGAAATGTTCAATTCCATACTAACTTTTGTTCTCAATAATCTTAAGAAACAGAAATCACTGAAAATAACTAAAAAACTTTAAAAATTGAGTATTTTACAAGAAAAATTTGTAATTTTTAAAATAAAGACCGGTAAAAAATTTTTTATTTGAAGAATCAATTTAATAATATAATCTAAAAAGAAAACACAAATTACTTTCAATATTACTGTCTTTAAAAAGGGCACTGTGTAGCCTTAACATCACTACTCAAACTAGTAACATATTTAAAGCAATCCATTATTTTTTCTAGAGCGTACCATGCCCCCCCCCACACACACAACTATAGATATAAAGATCAAGGAGGGAAAAAGACGGAATTCAAAAAGTTCTGGAAAACACACACACACACATATATATATACTAGCCGTTACCCGCCCGCTTCACTGGGTATTTCATGACGTTTTATAAATATATATACTGTTTATATGCAGATATATATATATATATAAATTATAGATATCTAAGCCCTAGCATTAAGAATTCGATTATATTGAAAAATATAAGTATACCTGTAACTCTCGACTCTTGATATAAAAAAAACAGGACTTCTAATTTGTATTTTCTAAAAATTTTAAAAATTGAAGTATAGAAGGATGTTTGTACTTTCGTAACCCTATAGCCAAGTGGATTTCCGCGTAACCAATTTTTGGTGGAACTCTACTCCATAAAGTAAGCATGCGAGACAAATTTTAAGTCTAAGTCTAATAGAGTAAAAGCGAAGTTTTTATTATCAATTCCCTCCGTAATTCCGTTGAGAAACGTTTTCCAATATAACTGTTCTTAGCGGATTTCAATTTAACAAATGGAAAATGCAAACCAAATTCCACTATTATAGTCCTTGTAGTTCGAAAAAAGGAAATTTTTTTGTTTCAATACGCCCCAGTAACCCCATGCTCCCCCAGGAGTTGATTCCCTAAAATACATTCTTAGTAGATCCCTATTCAAAAAAAGAAACATGCTTAACCAATTTCAAGTATGTGGGTCTAACAATTCCAAAACGGTATTTTCCCCCATAATTCCCAGTGACCTCTCGCAACCCTCCTTAGGGTTTAATTTCGTTTTAATGGAACTCTGTTCCATGAAAGGAACATGCCCACCAATTTTCAAGCAGGTAGGTATAATAGTTTAAAAAACGGAAATATTTGTATCCATTACGCCCCTTAATCCCCCGAAATGAAACTCGTGGTTTAATTTTCGCCAAACCCATTTTGTAGCGGTTCTCTACTCTGCGAAAGGAATCTTTTACCAAATTTCAAGACTGTACGTCTAATAGTTTAAAAATGGGAATAATTATCTATAGAGCCCCTTGAGAACCCGGAAACCGCAACTTGGGGGGACTGTTTTCACAAAACCCATTTTAGGAAATGTACTGTATGAAAGGAATCTACTTACCAAATTTGAAGACTGTGAGTCTAATAAATTAAAAATGGAAAATAATTATCTAGAACGCCCCTTGAGCCCCATCAACGCCATCTGGGGTCAATTTTCAGAAAACACATTATACAGCGGATCTTTACTCCATGAAAGGATTTTGCTTATCATATTTCAATAATGTACTTCCAGTAGTTTAAAAATGAAAACAATTATTTATAACGCCCCCTTAACCCAATAACGCCCCTTGCTGTTCGAATTTCGCAAAGTCCGTTCTTAGAGGATCTCTACTCCATGAAAAGAACATGCGTACCAAGTTTCATATCTGTAGGTTGAATAGTACCGGAGATATCGTGATTAGTCAGTCAGTCAGTGAGTGGGTGAGTCCCTTTTCTCCTTTATATATATAGATAGATAGATATATAACCCAAATTTGTTGGTCTTAATTCAGTAACAGCTTTAGAAATCATAATAGGTCGCCTTTTTAGTCCATTGACTTTTTTGGTTTCTTCCATTTTTATTACACTATATATATATATATATATTCATATATACACGTATATATATCTATATATATAAAGGAGAAAAGCGACTCACTCACTGACTGACTGACTGACTAATTACGATATATCGGGAACTATTCAACCTACAGACTTGAAATTTGGTAGACATGTTCCTTTCATAGAGTAGACATCCGCTAAGAACGGATTTTCCGAAATTCGAAACGCAAGGGGCGTTACGGGGGGTTAAGGGGCGTTATAAATAATTGTTTCCATGTTTAAACTACTCAATGTACAATTTTGAAATTGGGTAAGCAGATTCCTTTCATACAGTAGAGATCCACTACAAAATAAGTTTGGTGAAAATCGACCCCAAGTGGCGTTGCAGGGGCTTAGGGGGCGTTATAGATAATTATTTCCATTTTTAAACTATTTTACGCACTGTCTTTAAATTTGATAAATAGATTCCTTTCGTAGAATAATGATCAGTTACAAAACCGGTTTTGTGAAAACAGACTTCTAAGTGGCGTTGCGGGGGATTAAGGGGCGTAATAGATAAATATATCCGTTTTTAAACTACTTCACCTACCTGCTTGAAAACAGGTAGGTAAGTTTCTTTCATGGAGTAAATATCCGCTACAAAATTGGTTTTGGGAAAATTGACCCCCAAGGGTTGTTGCGAGGGTGGGGGGTTTAAGGGGCGTTATAAATTCCGATTTTTAAGTTATTAGACGTACAGTCTTGAAACTTAGTAAGCAGATTCCTCTCATAGGTTAGAGATAAGCTACAAAATGGGTTTCGTGAAAATTGCCCCCAAGTGGCGTTGCGAGACTTAAGGGGTGTTATAGATAATTATTTCCATTTTTAAACTATTAGACGCGCAGTCTTTATATTTTATAAATAGATTTCTTTCATAGAGTAGAGATCAACTATAAGAAGGTTTTGGGAAAACAGACCTCTAAGTGGCGTTGTGGGAGATGAAGTGGCGTAATAGATAAATATTTTCGTTTTTAAACTACTTGACCTACCTGCTTGAAAATTGGTAGGAATGTTTTTTTCATAGAGTAAATATTCGCTACAAAACGGGTTTTGGGAAAATTGACCCACAAGGGGTGTTGCAGGGGGTTAAGGGCAGATATAAATAATTATTTCTATTTTTAAACTATTAGACGCACAGTCTTGAAATTTGGTAAGCAGATTCTTCTCATAGGATAGAGATACACTAAAAAATGTGTTTTGTGAAAATCGACCCCTAGGTGGCGTTGCGGGGGTTCAAGGGGCGTTATAGATATTTTTTTTTGCATTTTTAATTTATTGGACGCACAGTCTTCAAATTTTGCTAAGCAGATTCCTTTTATAGAGTGCAATTCCCCTACAAAATGGGTTTTGTGGAAAACAGACCCAGAAGTGGCGTTGCAGGGGCTCAAGTGGCGTTATAGATAATTATCCCCATTTTTAAACTATTAGACGTACAGTCTTGAAATTTGATAAGCAGATTCCTTTCGTAAAGTAGAGAACCGCTACAAAATGGGTTTTGCGAATATCAACTACTAAGTTTAATTTCGGGAGATTAAGAGGCGTAATCGATAAATATTTCCATTTTTAAACTATTTGATCATCCTGCTTGAAAATTGGTATGCATGTTCCTTTCATGGAATAGAGTTTCTCTAACAAAGAGTAAAACGAAAATTGACCCCAAGGATGGTCGCGAGGGGTCAAGAGGAGTTACAGAAAAAAATTCCTGTTTTTAATTGTTAGACCCAAATACTTGAAATTTGTTAAGCATGTTTCTTTTGTTGAATAGGGATCCACTTAGAATGTATTTTAAGCAAATCAAGTTCTGGGGGGCGTGCAGGGGGTTACTGGGACGTATTGACAAAAAAAATTCCTTTTTTCGAGCTACAAGGACTATAATAATGAAATTTGGTTAGCATTTTTCTTTTGTTGAATTGAAATCCGCTAAGAGCGGTTATTTTGGAAAACGGCTCTCAACGGGTTTACGGGGATATTGATAGTAAAACTTTTGTTTTCTTCTGTTAGATTTAGACTTGAAATTTGGCTTGCATGTTCAATTTACGGAGTAGAGATCCACCGAAATTTGGTTTTGCGGGAATCCACTTGGTTTATGGGTTACGAAAGAGCAAACATCATTCTATACTTCAATTTTAGAGATTTTTAGAAAATACAAGTTAGATGAGTTCTGCCCTTTTTTTTGCGACAGTTAAAGGTATAAGTATATTTTTCAATACAATCGAATTCTTAATGCTAGGACTTAGATATCAATAATTTATACATATATATAAGCAGTAAAAATTTATAAAACATCATGAAATACCCAGCGAAGCGGGCGGGTAACAGCTAGTATATATATATATATATATCCATATATACACGTATATATACATATATATATGTATATATACATATATATATCGTCTCCCTCCACCACTTCTCTCTACAAAAATAAAACTTCGGAAATTATTTTTTTCCTCAAGTCTCAACTGAAGATATACTAAATTTTTCTTCAAAAAATTTAAAATCCCTTCCCTCTTCTTAGCCCCATGGACTTTATTTTTGATATCCAAGATAACAATCATAAACATGCTTGTGAATTCACTGACGAACTTCCTCTGTAAATCATGAGTCTTATGAAGATAATTTCATGAAAGAATTGATAGGTAACATCAGATTTCAAAAGCGCACTACTGTTCTCCACGCCGTTCCTCTGGGGAATTTAAGCATCGCAATCGTGCCACTAGAAAAGGAGATCAAAGCAGTAAAAATTCAAAAGAAAAGAGCCGATCACAAATATGCACCGATTTTATCTCCGCTTATAATTGGCGACACTAAAAATAACATTATGAGAGTATAAATGCAGACTATATACAATAAATATTCTGAAAACGTTGCACGTAGGAAATAAAAAAAATAAGCTTAGCTTGAAAATTAATTCAATGAATATAATAATTTAATTGAAGGCTGTGAAATTTGTGTCACATTTTCATGAGTATTGAAAACACTGGCGGAGCTGGTCCTGAGTGAACCCTGTATCATCCTTGAGGGCACTCTCTAAGGACACCCCTGCAATTTTTTGCTTACACGTTTGGGTGCCCGCCCTCAAAGCTTGGGGCCCCGTATCATTGATATGCGGTAACTATGCCCCTGATTGGAAATAGCATTAATTTGTAAAACAAGAAATGGAATGCTGTTAAAAAAGGACTGACAAAAAAGTGCTCTAGTTAATATTTTCTAAGAAAAAAGACATTTTCTTTTTAAAGATTCAAATCGAAACTTTATTTCCATAATAAGCATCCTTCTATGACAATTTCAAATACAATTTGTATCTAAGAGATATGAGCAGAAAGAAACTTATTAAAATTTCGCATATTTCTATCAAACAAAGAGAATTAGATCGATAAATAAATAAAGGTAACAAAGATAAATAAAACAAATATCCCCTAAAACTCGAAGAAAAAAAATACTTTTTCTAAATTTCAAATAAAGATCTACCAAATTCTTCGTCGAAAAATTAAAACCCCCACCCATATTTCGTTTCCCTTCTTAATCTTATGGGCATTGTTTATGATACCTAAGACAGTGTAGACGTATCTGTCAAGAGATAATTTGAACGTTTTCTTCCTAAAAATCCGGAGCCTTATAACGATGATTTTATAGAAAATTTGAAATGAAGTACATGATTTCTAAACTACAATACCAATTTCCACAAAAAGGGATAAATGTCATCCGAAACTAGGAAACAGTAAAATTCTACAAAAGAATTCCCTCAAAAATGTTATACTCAAAGGCCTACCCTGAAATACAATAATTCATGTGACAAAATATCAAATGCATTGCACTCAATTATTTTCCATATGAATGGGAAAAACTCACATAATGATTATACCCAAATTAAGCAAATATATCCTATGTTTTCCGACAAATCTAGACCGATTAGCCTCATCATTTCTGCAGAAAAATGTATTTTTGAGTAGATTTCAGAACTATATATACTTAGAAGTGCAATGCACATTTTAATACTGATCCACTAGCACGGCTTTCAAAAAAAAAAAAAATGTCTCCACACCCGATTTTGTGCGGCAGTGATAGAACCTTATTCAAACGTTGAAACTATTTTTGAAAACTCTTTCACATTCTTTCCTCACCCCCCCCCCCCCGTTTGCTGACACGTTTTTTCTCTCTTCGATCTGGTTCTTCAAAGAGCGCATGCGCTCTCATACCGACTACATCTGTCAATCATTTCTAAACCACACCCCGTTGCTATAGTAACGATAGGTTTCCAGAAAACAGACTTCATCTTTATGACGTCATCCGAGTTGCAAACAACGCCATCTGTTGGATAAAGCAGATCTGTGAAATTTCGACGACGCTCTTAAATACAATATTTT
>BMAO01007608.1:0-13951 GCA_019973975.1 Trichonephila clavata | reverse complement strand
TCTAAACCAGTTTAAGAATATTGAATTAAACATATTACTGACTT
Source organism: Trichonephila clavata (assembly GCA_019973975.1). Lineage (NCBI taxonomy): Eukaryota > Metazoa > Arthropoda > Arachnida > Araneae > Nephilidae > Trichonephila > Trichonephila clavata. The sequence goes on along the minus strand of BMAO01007608.1, from coordinate 13,907 downwards.
TGAAATGAAAATAAATATTTTAGCTTAAGATAAGAGCATTATTTACATATTCTCACATTTTTTAGAAAACCTTATTAAATTTAAATCCAGTTATTTGAGACATGTATTATGCAATTCTAAGAGAAACAAAAACAATTTTTGACTTTGAATATTTTGCATCGAATACAAAATTTATCAAATGCATAAAGGCAGAATTGTAAGGGACTATTGAATAATAAAGAATTTCTAAGGCTACAAGGAGTTAAACAATTTGCTTTTACAAGTTTTATTAGTAAGTATTCATTTGTAATGTTTTCTTAAATATCTAAGTAAAATATTTATTTTAATGTCCGAATACCATTTTAAAAATAACTTGAATATTTATTTTATAATGTATTTAATACTTTGTGATTTTTTTTAAAAAATGGATATATCTTTTGAAAAAACATAATGATTAAATTATCATAGTAAACTTATTTATTTTCAATTCAGAAAATTTCATTTAAACTAAGTTCGAGATTAGATATACAGGGTATTGCGAATTCGACCGACAAATTTAAGAAGGGTAATAATAGGCAGCGTAAAAATGTTTTTGCCTAAAAAAAAATTCAATTTTCTTGTAATCCTTTTCTTGCTAATTTGGACACTTTTTATCGTCATTTTTCCTTTGTGAATGTTTAAAAGTTAAGCGAACTTTTGCCTCGGTGGTAGATCTATTAAAAAATGGAAAAAAATCATATTCTAGTACCTATTGTTTATAGGACCACGTAAGAAACGCCAAACTACTCTCTCTGTCATATACCGTTTAGTATTGTGTTAATACTGGATTTTACAAACTGAAAAATATCACCAATACTGGTGTAGGCCAGCTCAAACTGTGGAGCGCCCCCCTTTTGAGGGGCATGATAACTCTACGAGGGGGGGGGGGCGTAAGCATATTGAAAAGTAGAAATCAAAAGATTATTTAAAGAAATTATTAATTTACAGAAAGTAAACAATCAAAATACATTCTGCAAGATAAAAAATAAAATAAACATTTACACTGATATATTACACTTATAAATGTATGAGTACTGTACAATGTATTTTATATTAATTTATCAATACTGAGTTAAGAAACAGTTTGATAATTACCATGACTTCATGGGCTTGTATTAACACTTTATCTTTAAAATTTGTAAAGTTTATAATTTATTCCTAAGCTACCGATTAAAAGTTATGCAATTCGTTTCCCTATGTCATCGTTTTCCATGTAGATGCGCGTATGTGATGTTTTTTTTTGAGAGGGGAGGGGAAGAAAAGTAAAATAAATAAGCAAACTCTCTGAAATAAGTAAATCCTTCAGAAATGCTCTCAAGGCATTCCGAAGCCATGGGAATAATTTTATGCCTAGCAGTACACAGGAAAGATGGTACTTGAGAAAGATGTATATAATATACGTCCAGAAAATTAATGCATTGCTGAGCGCGGTGTCCATATACGCAAGTGGCACTTAAAACTTAAAAGGTTGAAAAAAGTATTGTAGTTTTAGCGTCATGTATAGTATTATTAAATTCAATGCGTTGTTGTTGTATGAAGGGGGGCTCGATAAAAATTATGATTGCATATTGGGTCACTATTATTGAATGTTTGAGGAGCTCTGGTGTATGCAACACAACTTGGAAAAACAATCGACATAGCATGGTTCCTTAACCCAAATTGCAATAACTCTTTCTCCCTCCTAACATCCGTCTGGACGACAGGAGAAAACGTAAGGAAAAACTGCGCACGCAGAGCACTATTAAAAATAGTACTTCCTATAGTTTCATTGTTATATAGCTACATAATAATTAGCCATCGTTATAGTTTCACTCCTAATTCTATCGTTACAGCTACAGTAATAATATAGCCTATAGTTTCATCTGTTATTAGCTAGTAATAATATAGCCATCGTTATAGTTTCACTCCTAGTTTCTTATCTATTTAAATAGCCTTATCAGTAATTATAGTATAGCTTTATAGCTACAGTTTATACGTTATAGCTAGTTTCATTATTACAGTAGCTATAACGATCGGACTAGGAAGAGCGACGAATATGACGATAAAAATTTAATATTTTAAACTGACAACACATATTAGGATGAGGGTTATAAAACTATTCAAATTAAAGGAACCAGTGCTTTTATTTTGAAAACTGGTAGGAGTTCATTTCTTTTACTCTTTCATATTTATTGTTCTTACAAGGCTGCTTATATAATAAATCCAGTGAAATATAATAAATATCTTGCCTCGTTATAAATAGTATAAAAATGAGAAGCTTACATGATATAAATTGGGAAGAAATCTCCAGTAATCTAGTAGTAATTGATTTAATAAAGATTCAAAAGAATAAGTATTAATTTTATTTGATAAAAAGTAGCTTGAAAATAACACGAAAATAAGTGTTTCAAAAATAGAATACAATTCTTTTTTCTTATAATTTGTTCAATAATTAGAAAGTCAACTCTTATTTAAGCGGAAAAATGGTACAGTGAGTCTTGAAAACTCGATCTAATATGGACCAAAGGGTTTCCGAGTTTGTGAGAATACCGGATTACGGAGAATGAGATTCAAAAAGAATAAGTACGGGTGTTCCTCAGAAAATATTGTACTGTACTTGCATGTGTGTATTGTTTGCTTCAGAATACAACAGAAAATAAACTGACCAAATACCTTTTAGCAAAGGAATTATACGTATTTTATGTAGACACAGAGCATTTACAAGAATAAAATGAAAATTAATGAGTGCACTGTATGTATGTATGTATGTATATTATATATATTATTTTTTATTTATATATTTTTTTTTTATTATATATTTTTATATATTATATATATATAAGTAATTTACCTGATCAGACTCCCTAGAAAAATACTTTATGAAGGCATAGAACAGTCTATAAGGAAAATTATGCAGTCGACCTACATTTTTTTTTTTAAATAAGGAAATACGTAATGTCCTGTTGTCTACCGTACTGCACTTTGCGTTTTTCCTGCTGCATCACAAAGATGAAGAAGAAACAGTAAATCCCTCACCCACGCACCTTGTTTTAAATACTGAAAAGAGGTTTCGAAACCCTCTTTAAGCCAGCGCTTCTCAAACTTTCAATATTTGCGACCCAATATTCAAACACAATTTTCATTGCGCCCCCCTCCCCCCTGCCTTTCCTACTATAACAATGCATCGAATTCAATAATACTGTACTTTGGCGCTAAAACTACAATGCGACTTTAATTTCTTGAATGTCACCGGCGTATATAAACATCTTGCTCAGCAAAGCGTTAATTGCAACCAGACGTATATTTACTTATGTCCGAAGCACAGCATTTTCTGTACACTTCTCTTCATTAAATTATTTCTAAGAGGCTTGGAAATGCAAAAAAAGACCTTAACAGTGTTTGAGAAGGATTTACTTATTTCAGAAGATTTACTTATTTATTCCTTTTCTTACCCCCCCCCCCCTCTACTACATCCATACCGGGAAACGGTGGTATCGGGGATTGAATCAAGTATATTTTAATCAGCAAATAAGGGATTAATGATAAATCGTACATATTATCAAGATAAGTGTAAATTTTTGTGTATATATAACTATATGTATCACAAGTCCATGGGATCAAAAGATAACTATTAACCCCTTCAGGATCGGCGAACGGAGAAAGAAACGTTTCTCCATGCCCGCACTTTCCGGGGGTATACACACGCATGGGACCGGACAAATTTCACTGCTAAGTCTATTTTTTAAAAAAAAAATCAGTGTAAAATCTTTAATTTAATCAAATACGCTAAAAGTTGCAATTTGATATCATTGATACTATCTGAATACACAGTACAAATATTTTCACTATATTTACAATAAATAAACCATTACGAATTTTAAAGAATATGTTTTCATTTTAACAAAAAAAAGTTCTCTTTATGAATGTCTGATGCCCAATTAACTAATAAACTTTCCGTCTTTTCTTAAAATTTAGTCAAATTATCAAGAAAAATCCAGAACCTTGAAATGCTCGATTTTCTCAAAACAGTTAAACATGTGCAGTTGTTTGCATTCATAAATATCCCGGACCTAATGAAAGAAAACTCGAAACCGAAAGCACATATTGAAGTTCAAAATCTTGTGAAACATTATTCGTAAACAAACCGGTCTCAAACCACCGTCTAGTGTCTTGAAAAATATTTTTTAAAAAGTTCCGAACTCAAATCACACCGGTGTGATCATGGGCCTCAGAGCAGGGAATCACATATATGATACTCAATCACATATATGATACCGTAGTCCCTGGTGGAAGAAACGCGTGATCACATACATGTGATCATGATCTTGAACGTGTTAAGCTTGTTCCCTTAAATTAGTGCTACTAAATTAATTATCATATATATTGTGTAATACTGATACATTTATAAGTGTATTTATTCTATCAGTGTAATTGTGTATTTATTTCTTATTACGTGAGAATGTATTTCGTTTGCTTACTTTTATTCAAGTAATAATTTTTTAAATAATCTTTTGTTTTCGACTTTTCAATACGCTCGCGCCCCCCTCGTAGGGACTGGGGAACAAAAATGTATTCTTGTATATATATATATATATAAGCACACGCTTTTCCCCTTTTTTTGAAAAAACAAACCAACAAATAGGTTTTTGTGAAAAATGGTGTGATTCGTGTGGCACAAATTTGGCTGCAATGACGTTAAAACGTGAGTAACGTCTATTTTTTTTCTCCAAAGAAATCGAATTTGTTTCCATTTTTGATCAAGATTTCCTTTGTTCCTTCTTTCGGTCCCAAATTTCTCTTTTTAAATCATTTATTTATTTTTCATTTATTTCTACAATCAATTTTCCATAATCTTTCTTGTTTTTTTTCTAGCATATCTTTAAACTGTCCACATTTTTTATTTTTATTTTAAATATCCTAGTACTCATATTTGTATCAACATATAGGTAAATGTATTTTCATTAATTTATTTCCCGTGCTTCTTTTAAAATACGTAACACACTTTCATCAAGAATAAGTCATTTTAAAACTATTTTAATGTCTATATTTTTTAGTATTAGGCTGCCATTTTGGACTAAACTACTTGGCACGATTTCAAAACCACGCCAAAAGATGTTTGGCTCGTCAGCGTACTGATAACAAACTGGTTCCGAATCCAGAATCTTTTTATGTACTCACTTTGCCATTTTAAGTTTGTAACAAAGTTAAAATTTTATGTAATGCATCGTATTTTTATTTACCTATGACATTTCCATCCCTCAATAAGCGACAGAAGAAGCCAATGGGCCGAGGAAAAACGATATTGCGATCGATGGCTAAGAAATCTTACACCCCTCTCCCCCTCGCAAATTATTATACCACCGAGTGGGCTCCAATCTGCCATTGTACTCAATTATAACTGCAGAAAATTATTGCAGTCCTTGATTCTGTCCCTTCCGGTTATGTAAACAAGAGTAAGGTTACATTCTCTGCAACGGAAACACTGTTGGGAAAATAATGAGGTAGGGAGATATTGAAAGTGGAATTTACAAGCAATTAGGCCTCGCTTAGGCTTATTTTCTCAATTAAGAGGACTATTATTTGTCCGATTGTGTAGCTTCAGGAGATTTGAACCTAATAAAGAGGTCGGATGCAAGCCTAGTAAGATTTGCTTACGTCATGTTCGAAAATCATTTTCACAATCACATGGTTAATAATTCTCTATATTCGTTTATTTTTCGAAGACATTGATCATTTTCATTCACATCCGAAACTACTGAAATTGATTGGGAGATTAACTATGTATAAATATAGAATATGATTGTGTGAGTTATGTGACGTCATAAAGAGTTAGAATTGTTCAACTAAAGGAAATGCAATTTAAGTACTCATTGTTTATTATGTTCTAATATTGTAAATGTGAATTGCTGATACATGTATGTTACAGTTAAAGAGTACAGTTCAGTGATTTCATAGAATAACTAGGTAATTCATAAAATAACTAGACAAGTCAGTTAAGGTATGTAATAGATAAAAAAAATCCACACTCTACCTAGTTATTCTATGGGATAATTAGGTATTCTATGCAATAGCTAAGGATAGACCGTTTAAGTGAAAAATAAACAATATCAAAAATATTTTGTATATTAGTTATCATATAGCTAAAATCTCACGAAAAATACATTTTTTCTCTTTTGCAGATGAATAATTGATAAATAATAAGGGAAACCAATGCATATAATTTATCCATTGCCCATATTGCTAACATTATTTAATAAAAAAGGAGATCAGTTGCAAATATAGATTAGATTATAATATTATCAACAAAAATACATACTGAGAAGAAAAACTGTTGCTTCATAAAAACATTGTGTAAACTTTTTAAAACAAAAATGTAAGAAAAATTTATTTAAATTTCATGAGATACCTTTATTTTACTTTTCAGTATTTATCAGAGCAAGGATTGCTGTGATGACACTTTGGGTTGCACTACTTGAAAACAAGCATAGTTTTTACCATTACACATTTTTTTACACGAGTTTTTTTTAAAATCCTTGTTCAAAACCGCAAATTTGAGCTGTTGCGAAAGATCGAAGCTTTTTGTCAGTATTTGGAAATTCTTCAATGGAAATTAATTTTTGCTGATATATACTGAACTGATATCTCGAGTAAAATTTTTTGTTCGGCCATCTCTTGTTGCTAATCCTTCCTCCGCACGCCTACGTAGAAAACCGTGTTATAAAGGAGCTTAACTTTTAATCGGCAGTAAAGGGATTAATTATAAATCCAGTGCAGATTTAAGCTCATTTTCGGCAATGGATGCAGAATATCTACAGGCCCTCTTTCCATTAGACCATAGGTTCTCAACCTTTTTTGAACTGGCGCCCCCTTTTCTAGTAAATATTTTCTACTGAATATTTCGATACCTCCCCCCCCCACACACACTAGAGAAATAAGAGTGTACATAATGTATGGTGAAAACAAGGGTTAAGTTTTAAGAAATATCCTATTACTAAAAGAATATATTTTTTAATTTCATTTTTTTTCTAAAACCCCAATTTTTTTACTTGCGAATCTAAGATATCTATTGCCACAAATATATTTAAATGTGTAATATTATATATTTTACTCATAGGTAGGATATATTGGAATTGAAACGCTACTGGAATTTCTTCTTCATTTAAAAAGAGAGGAATAAAAGTTTTTGCTTACCTGTTATAAAGACAGGCAGGGTTTTGATGATACGAAGTAATTCATAATAAACTATTGCTTTCAAATTAAATATAAATTGACAGTTTCCATCTTTAAGGAATCACACTTGAATTCCTGGTTAACATATTTAGTTATGCTTCTTGGATAATATAAGTAACTAAATGCAGTGGACGAAACATGTTTCCTTCTGCTCACAGACAAAGACACCACGTGCACTATAGAAATTAAAATGCACTATATCATTCAATTTAATGTAGGTCTGAATGAAATGTAATCTTTAAGTTTTTCATCCACTTCCCGAACTACCGATATATGTGAATTTTCGTACATGTGATATAGAAATGATTTGAATACATAAGGTTAACAGTATTAAAGTTTACTTTTGTTATTACATACTCAGCGTGTTTTTTTAATCCTTTTTAGTTAATCTGCTCAAGCCCCTCCGTGCCATCTCAACGCCCCCTAAATTTCTCTCGGTCTTTTACTGCCCCCCTGAAAGCCTCAAACGCCCACAAGGGGGCGTAATCGCCCACGTTGAGAACCTATGCATTAGACGATAAAATTTATAACCAGAAAATTAGGTTAAGTCTAATTTATCTGGGCCATTTCGGGCCTCGGGCCCATAGGTGCAAGCCCCAAGCATCCCTTGGATAAACCGGCACTGTTTAAACCGTACAAATCGTACAAATTATGAAGATAAGTGCTAACTGTTTTACATAATTTTATGTATAACAAGCCATGACTGGTATTATATAATTAAATATTTTCTTAGCTATAAATTACATTGTAAAGTTATGATGCATTTATACATGTATTATTTCAATGCAAAATTTAATTTAATTTTTTATTATGTTAGAATGTGTTTTGTTTATTTACTTTCTGTAATTTAATATTTTTTTTTTATAAAGTAATCATTTGTCTTCGATTTCTGAATATGGTCGTGTCCTCGTCGTAGAGTTGTCACGCCCCCTAAGGGGGCCGTACCCCACAGTTTGAGAAACGCTGCATTATTTTAAATAGCTTCTTTAGTATCAAACTTTAAAAAAAAATAATTTCAAAATTACAGTGCACGGATCGAACCGATTGGATGGTGCTGGGACAGAAAGTGGAGAACTTAAAATATTGCAATGTACGTTATTTATTTCACAACTTAGTACTCAGTTGTGAATAATCATCGCTTTTAGTTATTTATATTGTAAAGAATTAATTTTGTTTTGAGTCTAAAATCATTAAACAAAAATTAAATGTTCCTATTTTTTCTAAAATTTAACCCCTTTGTGGCAAAATTGTTACGAATTCTGTCTAATGAATTTTTAAAATAGTTTAAATAATTCATATCTGGATATGTAATATTTTTATGTTACTCTTTGTTGTATTTATTTCATGTTAAAATAGTAATATTCGCCAACAACGCCGTTCCTTATATGAAAATGACGATTCAATGGAAATTTGTCGAAATCTTGGCAATAGAACCAAGTTGGAATAATTTTTATCAACCATATTGAGGAGTTCGCTTCCCTATGGACTCTTCTGGTTATTAGTGAAGAAATCTACTAATATCATGATCTATGAAGTGAACAGATTTTTCTCGAAATATACGTCAGACCTACAAATAGGCCGAAACTGAGAAAATCTTGTTTTGACCGTTAAAGAGTAGTATTTATTTGGCCATGAAGAGTCGACCAGCGATTTGTTATTACTTCAGCTTTTGCGTAGGATGAGAGAGTGCTTGGTAATAATCTTTGAAAATACTTGCATTTCATATACTGGTAGTTGTGTCTGAAGGTTGTGGAATTTGTGAAGGTTTTCTGAAATTTACTCAGTGAATTTGAATACTGTATCATGTATTTAAAGAACATATCAGAATGGATACATTTTGGACTACAATAATACTATCCATTTTGGTAGTCTGAAAAGTTTAATAATCAGAAATATCTAAATTAATAATACATTGATAAATGATGAGCATTAAAATCTCTCTGTATAGGTAATATCCCTTTCGAGCAGCTTTTCAAAAACCGGGGGAACGCAAGATTATAAAAAAGTTGAAAATATAAGAGATTAATTTTAAAAAAAAATATTCATTTACTGGCAGGCAGCAAAACAAAATACATTCTCACATAATAAAAATAAAATACACATTTACACTCATATAATATACAACCTTTGTAAATAAAGTTCGTTGTGAATGAAGTCAGAACGGCCGATCTGTCACCACTGGTGAAACAAAACGCTGCACATGTGTAGTGGCAAGTGTTGACGAACTGACCCCTCCGTCGTTTAGTTGAGCGTCGTTCTTGTTCCGTGTGAGACTTTTTTTAAGAAGTGCTTGTTCTGTGCGTTGGGATTTCACTAAAAACAGTAAAATGAAGGAAAAAAAGATCAATTTAAAATTTTCTTTTAAGCTTGGCAAGCACCAAAAGAGACTTATGCGATGCTGGTACGTGTTCATGAAGATCAAACATTTTTCATGAAGTTTGCTTACGAGTGGTACGCCCGTTTTCAGCAAGGCCGGGAAAGTGTTTCTGACAAGACCAGTAGCGGAAGACCGGTTACCTCCGTCAGTGACGAAAACATTGAGAAAGTAAAGAAATATTAATCATGAAAGATCGTCGATTTATTGTGCGCATGATAACTAATGAACTGTAGATTAACTATGAATCTCTGCGACAAATCGTTACCCATTACCACAAGGTTCATGGTTACGCTCGCACAGCCAATATCGTCAAACAGTTCCTGGCAGAAAAGGGGGGGGGAGTGCAAATTGAACAACCACCATACTCAATCCTGCAGACTTCTTATTCCCACAACTCAAACTTTCTATATAAGGAAAGAGGTTTGACGATGATCCTGACATCCAACGAAATGTGACGAGGTTTTTGAACTCCATCCCAAAAAAGAAACCTTCTTACAAAGTTTCTAGGGCATGTATAGCAGATATCAGGGAGACATTGTCATGGGAGATAACTATTTCGAAGGACTGACATTAAGGTAAATTTCGTTAATATTTTATCTACGTTAATGTTACAGGACTATTCACCGATCATTATAGTCAGAGGTTGTACTTATAAATGCATCAGTGAATGAGTGATTGACATTAACGTCGCACTACTAAGCTACTCAAAAACTTTTGTTGATGATCATCATATTTTTGAACCATGGTCAAGTGACGAGGACAGCACCTGAGCTAGCACCCTCCTATCCTTACTACTATTCCACACCAACGGGAGGACGTTTGAGCTCTTGACAGATTTGATGTGCAACGCTTCCCCGCACGGTGTGTTTTCAGGGGTACTAGGCTCAAACTCGTTGCACGCCGGCCAGGAGCTCATTACTTTGACCATTAGGCTACCAAGCACTAGGATATAAATGCATAAATGCAATCACTACTGCATTTTGTATTTGATAATAAATTTAACAAAACTAAGTTATGGACAAGTTTAATAATTCCCAATGACCCCATGGGATTGTCATATATAAAATTATATAATAAAATTAATACTTATATATTTTTGTTTGGTTTATATAATTAAAGCTTTGTAGCTTAAAATATTGTAGCTATACGTCAAATTATATTACTTCTGAGTTCAATGTATTGTTATTGCGTACAGTGGGGAAGGGGAGGGTGATGAAACTTTTGTCGCAAATATTTAAAGTTTAAGAAGCACTGCCTTAGAGACGATTTTAAATCATTTCTATATAATAAATGACTACTGAATTACGAGAAGGCGTAATGTAAACTTTCTCAGAAAGATTAAAACTATTTGGCCTTCTTAATTTTTCTTATTTTTTTTTTATAATTTCTACTGTTGTTGCAATTATGCATAAGTGTGTTTTTTGTTTTGTGATATTTACTGATTAAACAAAAAATGAAGTAATATATTTAGTAATGTACTGAGCTATTTAATAAGAATATTTTACTTTATACGTGCATGATAGATGTACTGGTGTGTTTCAAAAAGTAATCCATTGAATGCCTTCAGTTCATGATATCTTTTAAAACAAGTATAGCATTTCCCCCAAAAAAAATATGTCTTTTTTATATAAATGTAACTACCGTATATTTTCATGTACAAGCCGAGAAACTTTAGCACTTTTTAAAAGTTAAAGTAAGGCGGTCGGCTTATCCACTAATCCCAGGAACAATTTTCTTAAAATATTTTCCATTAGACATGCGCAAAACATTTTAATCTCTTAACTTTTTGGGTGTTTTGAATGGAACTTTTATTCTAATAGAAGAAAATCGCATAAGTTATCATAACCAGTGCCTGAATCCGAATTTTTGAATAGTTCGTGAAATTCACACCCATTCAATGGGATTTCTGAATGCATTTGATCATCATGCAGCGAATTTTCACCCAGGGTACGAAATGAAGGTCAACAATCTCATGACGTTTGCTAATTTCCCCTCCCACTCATTTTCCAAACAAAATAAAATAGAACAGAAAATATGATTGGCCTAGATATTATGCAAAATAAATAAATGGAAGAAATGTGTGTTAGAGTTTGTGAGAGGTGGCTACAATAAATAAACATATCGTTATCAAGTTTGGAGTTTTCATAACAGCAGTGATTTTCAAACTTTTTCCAGTCAAAGAACCCTTACAGCTATAAGTTGTTTGGGAGAATCCTATTCCACACACACACACTTAGAAGAATATATCTAACAAGTAAAATAAAAAGAAAATTTTAAGTGGATTCCTACTTTATTTGGATGAATAGAAAATATTTTATTACGACTAAAAATTTGAACAGGGTATATATATATATATAACAGGGTATATCCTTTATATCTGTATATATAAAGGAGAAAAAGCGACTCACTCACTGACTGACTGACTGACTGACTAATCACGAAATCTCTGAAACTATTCAACCTACAGACTTGAAATTTGGTAGACATGTTCCTTTGATAGAGTAGACATCAGCTAAGAAAGGATTTTCCGAAATTCAAAACGAAGGGGCGTTACGGGGGTTAAGGGCTTAATAATAATTGTTTCCATGTTTAAACTACTTGATGTACAATCTTGAAATTGGGTAAGCGGATTCCTTTCAGAGAGTAGAGATCCGCTACAAAATGAGTTTGCTGAAAATCGATACCCCAAGTGGCGTTGCAGGGCTTAGGGGGCGTTATAGATAATTATTTCCATTTTTAAACTATTTGACGCACTGTCTTTAAATTTGATATATAGATTCCTTTCGTAGAATAATGATCAGTTACAAAACGGTTTTGTGAAAACAGACTTCTAAGTGGCGTTGCGGGGATTAAGGGGCGTAATAGATAATATATCCGTTTTTAAACTACTTCACCTACCTGCTTGAAAATTGGTAGGTAAGTTTCTTTCCTGGAGTAAATATCCGCTACAAAACGGGTTTTGAGAAAATTGACCCCCAAGGGGTGTTGCGGGGGCGGGGGGTTTAAGGGCGTTATAAATTCCTATTTTTAAGTTATTAGACGTACAGTCTTGAAACTTAGTAAGCAGATTCCTCTCATAGGGTAGAGATACGCTAAAAATGGGTTTCGTGAAAATTGCCCCCAAGTGGCGTTGAGGGGATTAAGGGGCGTTATAATAATTATTTCCATTTTTAAACTATTAGACGCACAGTCTTTATATTTGATAAAGAGATTTCTTTCATAGAGTAGAGATCAGCTATAAGAAAGTTTTGTGAAAACAGACCTCTAAGTGGCGTTGCAGGTGAATAAGTGGCGTAAGAGATAAATATTTTCTTTTTTAAACTATTTGACCTACCTGCTTGAAAATTGGTAGGAATGTTTCTTTCATGGAGTAAATATCCGCTACAAAACGGGTTTGGAGAAAATTGACCCCCAAGGGGTGTTGCGGGGGTTAAGGCAGATATAAATAATTATTTCTTTTTTTAATCTATTAGACTCACAGTCTTGAAATTTGGTTAGCAGATTCCTCTCATAGGATAGAAATACACTGCAAAATGTGTTTTGTGAAAATCGACCCCTAGGTGGTGTTGCGGGGGCTCAAGGGGCGTTATTGATAATTTTTTGCATTTTTAATTAATTGGACGCACAGTCTTTCAAATTTTGCTAAGCAGATTCCTTTCATAGAGTGAAATTCCCCTACAAAATGGGTTTTGTGAAAACAGACCCAGAAGTGGCGTTACGGGGGCTCAAGTGGCGTTATGGACAATTATCCCCATTTTTAAACTGTTAGACGTACAGTCTTGAAATTTGATAAGCAGATTCCTTTCGTAAAGTAGAGAACCGCTACAAAATGGGTTTCGCGAATATCAACTACCAAGTTTAATTTCGGGAGATTAAGAGGCGTAATCGATAAATATTTCTATTTTTAAACTACTTGATCATCCTGCTTGAAAATTGTAGGCATGTTCCTTTCATGAAATAGAGTTCCTCTAACAAAGAGTGAGATGAAAATTGACCCCCAAAGATGTTTGCGAGGGGTCAAGAGGAGTTACAGAAAAAAATTCCTGTTTTTAATTGTTAGACCCATATACTTGAAATTTGTTAAGCATGTTTCTTTTGTTGAATAGGGATCCACTAAGAATAAATTTTAAGTAAATCAAGTTCTCGGGGGTTGCAGGGGTTACTGGGACGTATTGACAAAAAAAATTCCTTTTTTCGAACTACAAGGACTATAATAATGAAATTTGGTTTGCATTTTTCTTTTGTTGAATTGAAATCCGCTAAGAGCGGTTAATTAAGAAAACGGCTCGCAACGGATTACGGG
>BMAO01007607.1:0-123436 GCA_019973975.1 Trichonephila clavata | reverse complement strand
CTCACTACCCCTATGATTATTAACTCCCCTTTGCACATTATCTAAATTCGAGTATGTTGGATTCATAATTAACAACTACTAATTAATAAATCAATACCCTTTATTAATCTGTCTTAATAGATAAACACACAAATATTAATCAAACCTTAAGAACAACAAATTATATTGGAGTGAGATCAGAATTCAATTATGAACGACGGAACACTAACTGATACCACGGGGAATAACGCATACAATCAAACTACGCATTTAAATCTAATCTATAAAAATCACAGACCTGATATCTCTTTAAGATAGGATTCTTGACTACTTGAAAAATCTATAGAGCGGTTTCAATCCTTGATATCTTCAGTTACGTCCGAACCGAATTAATGAATCTTTTTCAATGATCTTCCTTCAGCTAACAAACTTCACTTAGTTAAATTAATCTCCTAGAATCACCTTCTTAATCAATCTCGTAGTTAACTCCTCTATCAAAACACGTAGTCATCCTCATCTCTTCATTTAATTTCTCCCTTTTATATCTCTTTCGAACTCGCTAAACCCGAAACTATCTTGTTTGCATAAGTCACACTTTTAGCTCTCAGTGGGGATTGGTTAAAATAAATACAATTTAAAAGAATTTGAGAGAAGGTTAGCGAAACGCGTAAACACCCGTCACAACCCCCTCCGAGAAAAAAAGCGTGACTTATTGAAGGTCTAAACGACCTGCAAGAACTCGCTTAATTTACCTAACATCTGAAAAACACTGAACCTGCACAAAATTTTAACTACTCTAGAATGCCTAAAAATACTGAACTTGTAAAAAGTTAACTCACGAACTTTATAATGCCTGAAAATTCTGAACTTGTAGAAAGTTAACTCACGAATTTTATAATGCCTGAAAATACTGAACTTGTAGAAAGTTTTAACTCACGAACCTTAGAAACTTTAATTAAACTAGCACACAGAAATGACTATTCAAAAGGGGTACTCCACTCTAATTTATTGCTCTTGTACACATTTACAATCCCTACAGTGCATCCCATTCGGGCGAAGATCAGGGGAAAACCTTTCCAGGAAAAACCCCTGATCATGCACTTTACTTAAGTGCTAATATAAATAAAATTTTACATTAATATCTTCTCACGACATCAAAGTTTTCATCGCATCACTATGTTCAGGGACTGCTGCCCTGAAAGGAAACCTTGTCAATTTTTTCTAAAACATGACATTAAATGCACAGAACTTTTATACAACTTCCTTATTGACATAAAATATGGCATACATTATATTATATATATATAGTTTCATAACCAAATACCCTTTAGCTGGTTTCATTTTCAAAAATTCCCAATCAATCGCGCTGCGCTGTTAATGTTTTTTGTTAGTATTCCTAATTACGCCGTGCCCAGAAACCAGACACTACTTATACATCTTAATAATTACACACAAAAATATATACATTTTTTACATAGAATATATTACAACAAACAATACAAGTAATCTCACATATAAAGCCTCGTCTTTAATGTGTAGCAAAACAATTGCAATTCAACAAATGTTTTTCCACAATTTGGAAAAAAATTAAATACAAAAGTCTTTTCAACCGATATGAAAATGCACACAACTCAGTTACGCTTTTGTACGCTAATTTTACAAAAAAAAAATAGACTAGCCCACATAGAAAATACTTCGAACTGTCTGTCAGAGGAAAAAAATAAACAAATTAGAATTATACAACCTGGCTAGTCTTTAGATCCAATCTGCATAGGCTTTGTCTCCAACCATGGCCTCTGTGCTGGATGACCTTGTCCTAGGGTTGTCCACTCTGCGCTCCAACCTTCTGGGTCTCCTCTTCCATCGAGTCCGTTGAAGTTGATATGCTCCTGCTGAGGCGTTGTTTTCCTTTGTGAGAACTGGAACTTGGCTGTTGTCCACTCGACGTCGGCTCCGAAGATTGTATGGACAGCTCCTTTCCTGATGAGGTCTGTTATACTTGAATCTGTGGGATGGTCCTGGAACTGCTCTTTCAGAACTATTTTCTTCCACCTTTCTATACCGCTTTCTGGAGGGGCGAGAGGGCATTGACGAGGAAATCTTTCTTTTTTCTCGAGCTACCTGGGACTCTGGTCTCTTCTTCTTTTGCACAATTTCCCTCCAAGAGTCTGGCCTTCCTCTTTTCTCTCTTTCAGTGCAGAAAGGTCTTTTTTTCCTGAAATTGCATACCCCCCCCCCCCCGAAGAAACAGCAGATTCCGTCCGTCCACGTTTTTTTCTCACCTCCACTCCATCGCGTCTATTCGCAACTATATCTCTACTACCGTTTACATTTCCTGATTTCGATCCTTTACGACAACCCCCATCACTCTCCGATTGCACCAATCTCGACTGCCCAACATCCGACCTGACTGATGTCACTGCACCATGATCACTACTATTGTCACTTTCCGACTCGGCAACACTGTCTTCTCTTTGATGGTAAATTCTCACCTGGTCCACATTAACCGTTATTCTTTTACCAAATTTTAATATTACTAAATTATTATTATTTTTTACACTCAGAACTTTATATGGGCCCTCAAACTTTGGCATAAATTTACCTACTATTTTCTTACATTTCGAACTTAACGGGTGAGTTTGAACTAATACTAGATCATCAACTTTCACATTATTTTCACGCCTCTTTTTATTATAATATTTCGCCCACTTCTCTTACTGGCGCTTTGTATGAACCCTAGCCTCCTCAAACAACCTTTCTATGTTCCCACAAACTAAATCTGATCCATCAGTTACCATAACTAAATTCTGAAAAGGGGTGATTAAATTTCGACCTAAAAATAATTCCGCCGGTTTTTTACCCGTTGTCTCATGTACTGCTGTCCTAATGGCATAACCGAACTCTTGCAGAAATTGATCCCAGTTAGTGTGATTATCCGCGACAAAACTCGAAATCATTTTTAAAAGAGTGCGATTAACTCTTTCTGTTTGATTAGCTTGTGGACGATATACCACAGTTTTAACGTGTTTTATGTTCAACCTGCGACATACTTGCTCAAAAACTTCGGATATCATTTGGGGGCCGTTATCGGTAATTAATTTTACAGGAGCTCTATAACGCGCAATATAATTCTCAAAAAATGCATTGGCAATTGCTTTAGCCGAAGCTTTCCTTAAGGGAACTATTTCAACCCATTTAGAAAAATTATCTGTAATTACTAAAATAAATCTATAGCGTTCTGGACTAGTTGCAGGGTATGGGCCTAACAAATCTAAAGACACGATTTCATTCGGAAAATTCGTTATTATCGGAATTAACTGACCAGCTGGTAATCCGTTTTTATAATTGACTTTTTGGCATTAGTCGCAGGTTGCTACATATTTATAAATGTATTTCCTCATGTACGGGAAATAACACGCGTCTTTTAATTTTAAGTAGGTTTTCTTTTTGCCTAAATGACCTGCCATCGGCGAGTCATGAAATTCTCGCATAACATCTTTACGTAATGTTTTAGGTATAAATACCCTTAATTCACCTAGTGTGGTTGTATATTTTGCATAATATAGCAAACCGTCAACGATTTTAAAGTCATTGTACCAATTTCTGCAGATTGATTCATTAATGGAACTATCGTCCGGATTTTCCAAATACTTCATGATGTGCCCTAGTTCCGGGTCATTCCTCTGTTCCTCTCTCAACTGTTCTCTAGACGATAATACTAACGATCTAATCACCGCACAAGACACCTTTGGTTCTTCATTACTTTCTAACGGGTTTCTAGACAACATATCAGCCACTAAATTTTGCGTACCTGGGCGATGTTCCCATTCTACATTAAAATTTGCCAACTTAAGCGTCCACCTTATCATTCTAGACGACAAATTCTTTCCATTCGTTAATTTGGTAAGTGCAGCATGGTCTGTTATCACTTTAACCGGCAAGGATCCGAAATACGTGCGATATTTATTTAATGCCCATATGACAGCTAAACATTCACGTTCCGTCACACTATAATTCCTTTCTGCTCGGTTTAAAGTTCTCGAGGCAAACGCCATAGGCCTATTATTCTGTGTCAATACTGCTCCTACCCCCACGGAGCTCGCATCCGTATGGAGTTCAAAAGGTTGGGAAAAATCTGGTAATTGTAACACTGGAGCTTCTGTCAGGGCTTTCTTAATACGATCAAAGGCTTCCTGCGCTGATTCCGACCAACGGAACTTAAGAGTTTTTTCGTTTTAAATTATATAAGGGTTCACACATGTCTGCGTAGTTTTTAATAAACTTTTGATACCAACCCGTCATTCCTAAAAATTTGCTATTTGTTTTGCAGTTTTCGGAGGTTTCATTTCAATAATTGCTTTTACCTTCTCCTCATCTGTTTTAACTCCTTCTTTATTAATAACTAAACCCAAATAACGTAATTGTTCCCTCGCGAAATGACATTTCTCGCGATTCAACGTCAAACCAGCCTCCTGCACTAATCTGAATACTTCCCGTAAGTGTTCTACATGGCTTTCAAAAGATGGAGACGAAATAATATCTTCATCCATATAACAGTGGGCAAAACGCCCGAGGATCATCTCTATGGCCCTTTGAAAATTTGGAGCTGCCCCCGAAAGGCCAAATGGCATGCGCGTAAATGCAAAAGTACCATTTTTTGTAACAAACGCTGTCTTATGAACATCTTTGGGGTCTACTGCCATCTGAAAGTATCCGCTGCGTAAATCAAGTGATGTCATAATTTCGGTGTGCGGAATATTAGTGATCAAATCATCAATTATTGGTAGCGGATATCGCGGATATCTCGTGATCGCATTTAACTTCCTATAATCTATTGCAAACCTATAAGCTTCTGGGTCATCTAACGGCAACCCGTTTTTCTTCCGACATAAAACAACTGGAGACGCGTAGGGCGATGTTGTTGGAACTATTGTTCCATCACGTAACATTTTCTGAACATGGTAGTCGATTATACCCTGTTTGACCCTGTCATAGCGATAAGGTCTCGAAAAAACAGGAGGACTATCACCCGTGTCAATTTCATGACAAAATACATGTGTCAGACCAGGCTTAAGCGAAAACAACCCATGAAATTCCTTAAACAAAATCTGCAATTCCTGTTTTTGTTTTGAATTTAACTTAGTGTTAGATAAATCTATTTGAACCGGTTCGTCCGAAATTGCCACTTTTTCCGTTTGCGAATCCGGAATGATTAACGATTTTGACAATAAGTCCAAACTAATCTTTGCATGTGACATAAAATCAATACCTAGGATGCATGGATATTGCATCTCAGCAATCACATGAAATTTCCATAACTTCGAAAATTCTCTTATTTTAATTCTCAACTCAACTGTGCCTAAATTTCTGCATTGTGACCCTTGAGCTGTAACTACTTCAGCTAACGATTTTTTAATAGGACAGAATGAAAAATATGACCGGTACGTTTTTTCTGAAATAAATGACTTTTCCGCACCTGTATCCCAGAGCGCTTTTAGAAATGTATCATGCAAAAGAATCGGCACATACGGAAGTTCAACTGGTGATAATCGCAATGAATTAATTTTAATTCTAATAGGAGGATTTGACTTAACTAGCGATCGTTTACCTCCCGCAACACGATCGCTTAGAAGTTTAAATTGGCATTTCTTTGCCTTTCGCTGTTGCAATCAACACGCCTCCAATTCTGCTTTGCCGAATCATCATTAGGACCCTTCCTAACCACCATCCTACGGTTCTGATATCGGTCTGTTCTCTGATTTGGCTGATTGTAGCGATTTCCTCCCTCGAATCCTTGATTTTGATAATTACGACGAGAAAAATTATTTGCACCCCTGCCTAGTCCTCTTTGATCATTTTGACTGTTTCCGACCCCAGTATCTCTCCAATTTCTATTATTCCTTCTTTCCTCAGGATTCCTACTCACATCCCAACTTCGTCTAGCAAAATTATTACTCGAACCCTGGTTTCCCCTGCAGCTATGACGTTCCTCATACCGGTCTACCAACTCTATCGATTGAGCTTTCGTTGTAGGGTTTCGAACTTCTGTATAATCCATTATTTGGGGTTCTAGTCGCATTATTATGTGATCAATCAATTTTAACTCATCATAATTCAAATCCAAAGTTTTATGTAATTTTAACAGCTGAAAAATAAAGTCTGACGGGGCTTGACCTCTCCGTTGTTTTGAAGAAAAAAACTGAGCTTCTAGCTCTGATTTATTCCGTATTACTGGAAAACTATCTGACAATTTCTTTTTAAGTGTTGCAAATGCAGTCGCTTCTTCATTTACACACTCGAACCCAATTACCTCAAACCAGTCTAACGCTCTCCCAATTAAATGACCTTTTAAATACGCACATGATAGATTCGCCGGTATTTCATAGTAGGCTATGTTGTCGTCAATATTCGAGATAAACTCAGACACATTTTCTTTACCCGAAAAAAATAACTCCGGCAAAACTCTAAATCCTGCACCTGCTCTTAATTCTGGTATTTCGTTTGGGCGCCAGTGTCGTAGTCTCTCACTACCCCTATGATTATTAACTCCCCTTTGCACATTATCTAAATTCGAGTATGTTGGATTCATAATTAACAACTACTAAATTAATAAATCAATACCCTTTATTAATCTGTCTTAATAGATAAACACACAAATATTAATCAAACCTTAAGAACAACAAATTATAGTGGAGTGAGATCAGAATTCAATTATGAACGACGGAACACTAACTGATACCACGGGGAATAACGCATACAATCAAACTACGCATTTAAATCTAATCTATAAAAATCACAGACCTGATATCTCTTTAAGACAGGATTCTTGACTACTTGAAGAATCTATAGAGCGGTTTCAATCCTTGATATCTTCAGTTACGTCCGAACCAAATTAAGGAATCTTTTTCAATAATCTTCCTTCAGCTAACAAACTTCACTTAGTTAAACTAATCTCCTAGAATCACCTTCTTAATCAATCTCGTAGTTAACTCCTCTATCAAAACACGTAGTCATCCTCATCTCTTCATTTAATTTCTCCCTTTTATATCTCTTTCGAACTCGCTAAACCCGAAACTATCTTGTTTGCATAAGTCACACTTTTAGCTCTCAGCGGGGATTGGTTAAAATAAATACAATTTAAAAGAATTTGAGAGAAGGTTAGTGAAACGCGTAAGCACTCGTCACATATTTTTTCAACAAAACAAAGAATAAAAAAATTATTAGCATATTACGAGGAAATTTTGCGGGAGAAAAAAAATCTCTGAAAAGGCAGACTACTTTGTTAGGTTTTATGAAACCTTCTAGATCAAAATTTCTACGGCTTATGATTTTGTATCCATGTTATCTAAGATTTTATTAAGCCTTTTTTTTTTCTTTCTAAATTATGATTTTCTTTCGTCTCAGGACCAAAATAAAAATTAAAAAAAGTAAATGAGCCTTACAGTAGTTGCATATGATGTGTAACATCTGACACGCGATCTTGGTAAAAAAATACGCAATAGTAACTTAAATCCTGAAAAAAATAAATCGGATATGATTGGAAATTTTCTATCGAATAGTTATCTATAATGAAAATTTTATTTAATTAACACAAGGAGTTATATTCAATTTTTATCAAATATTCTTATTCAGTTTGGGGAAGAGCGGATACACAATAGACTTATGATAACTAAACACTTGTGATTTCAAAGTATTTAAAAACCTTTGAAAAAATGACGTCAATAAAAGTACCACTGTTAGTTGTCGAAACATTTTAATAAGCGTGATCCTGACGAACGGCCGAGTTATTTGAATCGTGTTCCACTTGTTCAACATCTCCTCTAATCACTCTTTCTTGTTCGGCATCAGCAAGACACGGGTGAATTTCTGCAGGGCTTGTATTGGAAACAGATGCTATTGATGTAGACGGAGCTTGAGATAATGGCAATGATGACAAACGTAAAGTTGCCCGACTGACAAATAGATTTGGTCTAGCAGTAGTTGGGTCGACCGTTGATGTTTGTGAGAGAATTGTGTTCGCTGCCGTGCCCGAAAATCCCCGCTGCGTTGAGTTGAATTATGTGCAATTTTTTTCGGCTGTACTCCTCCAGTTTTTAATTTTCCTCGCTTTTCTTTTGCCGATAATTTTGCATATATTCTGCTCTGGATTTACCCATCTCTGCAAATCACAAAATCATGAGATTTTACTTAGCTTGGTAAATGTTTAAAAAATAGAAATATTAGAGAAAATCAAAACTACCCATATAATTAGTTTTTTAATCGAAAACTTTTTATCACAGCTAAAAATATTATATTGACAACGACAGAAATTAACCTCAAAGTATGAAAAATGTGCGCACTAAAATATTTATTCGAATAATTCCATATTAATTACTTGTATTTTTTTTAAGAAGGATGAACTTTGTTAGACACTTAACAGTAAATAGAATTGTTAATATAGTTTACATATATAAATGTAACCTCGGATTTCATACACAACGAGCCCTGAGACTTTGACAATTGAATCACAAGTTTATCCTGGATGAAGTCTAATAAGACTTGCTGGCATGTGCGAAGTGGATTTAGAGTCAAGGAAACGAAACCCAGTTTTGAATTCGAATCTTTTTAAATTCTAAATTTAACAATATAATAAATGCTGGCGGCTTGATTACTAGAGTTATACCCTGATGCGAGGGTAACGAAGAGACACCACCAAGCGCGCTGATTGGTCAAATCAAATAGCGAGCGCTTCCCCGACTTCCTGTTACACATTTCCGTCCCTTTTCACGAAATCACTCCTACTAATATCGAGCAACCGAGAGGAAAGATGTTACACATCAATAATTTATATGCGAAATCATACCTCGACTTAACGGTCATCACTCAGTCCCACCTTTCGCGCTAGTTCGGGGTATTACTGTATTCGCGTATAACCAGGAACGTCTTAAGTATGCGCCTACTCGTCCGGAGTCCATAGCCTCCACCTCAGTGGGGGCTTCGTCTCCTTTTCGACTGAGCCTTAAGATATCCAACACGTTGAAAATGACCAAATTCACAAGACAAATACTTTTGTTTTTTATTTTATTGAATAGAGCTCTCTTTTGACTTTACCAAACATACTTCGTTTTGTTTCTACGCCACCTAGAGGCCAAGTTACAATCAATTTTATAAAGTTACAAAAACCGGAAGTGGATTTTTGATCTACCAGAAGTAGGCATTTAAATTGCTCAAAATCTACCATGGCGAGCCTGATAACTCAAAATATTACAAATGTATTAATATAAAACTTTTGGAACCTGATATTTATGTTATTTTCTAGAGAATGTACTAAAATATTTTTTATTGTATGAATACTTTTTGAGTTATGGCTTGTTATTTAAATAATGGTCTCATAAAAGATGTAACATTTCTTATAATGTTTACTCAATCAGCTCTAAAATTTTCAAATTTTAATGAAAAATTAAAATTTTAGTACATATTCTAGATAAATGCTTCTAATTTATTTTAGTAATTCTTTTACTAATATATATTTATTACTTTTTTCTCTAACTGCTTTAAAATTTTTAAAAAATATTGCTAACATTTCACTTATAATTTTGATTTTTGTAAAATTCAGGTAATTTATTTTAAATATTGATAGTTAAATAGTAATATTTATTGGTATTGAGTCCTAAAAGAGCATTTATAATGTTTTAGTATGCTATTTTGTTAAAAAGTACTCTGAACGTGTTTGGATACCTTAATTCGAATAATTTTAACGGTCAAATGCGTTATTTCTGGTTGTATTCTGCGAAAAACTGAGAATTTCGGACTATATATCAACTGGCAACAGTGGCAAGACTATATTATTATGTGAAGACCGTCATCCATGTATAGTCCTAGGTCTACCATCATACACCAAAAGTCCTTAAGTCAAAGAGCGACAGTCGGTCGAGCCGAAGTGGCGTAATGGAGAGCATTAGTCCCCCCCCCCTCCTGCAAAGTCAGGTTTTGGGCCCCAAATTAGATTTTAAAAAGGGTAAGTACTTGGCGTCAGTCAGGCCTTGGGCTCCCTAGAATACTGGCATCCCCCAGGAGGTGGTGTATGTTAGCCACTGAGTAAGTCATGTACAGGGTGGCCATAATTAAACTGCAAGTGTTCAAGGGGTGCTGCAAGGAAAACTACCAGGAATATTCCAGTGAAATTTGGTATCTACACGTTTCAGAACATGTGTAAGTCAAATATGCAAAGAAGAAAGAAATCGCCATTTTCACCCGATAGATGGCGCTGTACCGTACTTCAAAGCTCACCGGTGGCATATAGAACTTCCAAATTGGCTTACAGACTGGAGAATTGCAATTAATGTTGACAAATCTCAAGCAATAGTCTTCCGGAAGTGGGGGGCCATTGACCCTCCCTTCCAACTCACACTTTTTGATGACTACATACAGTGGGTTCCGGTGGTAAAGTACCTGGGCTTACACTTAGATAGTAGACTAACCTTCAGAAAACACATCGACTATCTCGCAGATAAGTTCTGGGGAAGAATTAATTTAGCTATCTCCCTGGTTGGGAGAAAGTCTCCTCTCTCCCTAGGAAATAAAGTTATACTTTACAAGCAAATTTTGCGCCCAGTGATTACTTATGCCGCCCCTGTTTGGGGAGCTGCAGCCGCCACCCACATGAAAAAAATTCAAATTGTTCAAAATAAAATACTTCGCGTCATGACTAACGCACCTTGGTACGTTAGAAACGATGTGATACACAACGATTTACACATGAGCCGATTTCTAGTTTCATCACTAAGTTAGCCAGGAATGTTTTTAGAACCATTCAAAATCACGATAACCCCATAATAAAAGCACAAACATTATTTACGTATCCACATCCTAAATTAAAATATGCTTATGCCACCACTAAGTGGGCCTTGCCTCTTAAACCTCCCTAATTACTACATAAAACACTAATTTTATACATCTACAACATCAAATGCTCTAATGTGCCGAAACTGACTCGTGGTGAACTATCACTGCTTCCCCGCTCATGACTGATTGTTTTCTTTTGTATGGCGATCGTTGACCTTCCTGACTTCTTCCTCCATTTGCACGCCCAGCACCACTTTTAGGTGTGTCGCTCGGATGCCTTCCGTCATTCCCCCCCCCTCCGCCTACGGCGGGGTTGTTGATTTTTTATTCCTTCTCATGGTTTCACTTTTCTTCTCATACTGAGTAAAAGCGCTTCGCGCTGAGGCTCGATAATTCTAATTTTATTTAGTTAGAACTTCCAAAGCTGTTAGACAGAGCATAATGGCATTCTAAGAGGCAAGAGCGTCATTCATTAGTTGTACCGCTGTTGCTACTACGAGAATACGGGTAGCAATAGCGGTGCAATTGCTACCTGCAATAGTACCGCAATTGATACCCAGGGTACCGTCAGGTTTCACGGGGCGCCGCCATCTTGTGCCTGGAATAATGGTGAATATTCTCCTGTTTCTTCAAATTTAGAAATCATATTTTTCAATCCATTGACACACACTCATTAGAACTCTTCTTAATCGTTTTATACGCCGGTAGTCTTTCAGAGTAGCTGAATAATTGCTACCGTTCTGATAGAATATCTCCACTACCAATACGCGTTCCTGCTTATTCAGAGTCATGATTAACCATTACACAATGTGGTCTTCTTTTTATATAGTTAGATGGGCTTAATATTCGCATATATGCCGTCGACAAGCATTGAAACACGACACAGCACCATCTATCGGGTGAAAATGGCGATTTTTTTTCTTTGCATATTTGACTAGCGCATGTTCTGAAACGTGTAGATACCAAATTTCGCTGGAATATTCCGAGTGGTTTTCTCTCCAGGACCTCTTGAACACTTGAAGTTTAATTATAGCCCCCCCCCCCTGTACATTTGTTTGTTTCGGGTTAATGTTTATACGAGTATTTGACAACACACACACACATATATATATACTATGTACTACCTACTTTTAAGGGTCATAGAAGGGGCCTACTTTTACGTAGGGCCCAGGGCCTCAACATGTCTTAAGAAGTCCCTGCGTATAACATTTTTGAACTGTTAGGACATAAACGGATATATGTATATAAGTATATTACCATTTTAAGGGACATTAAATTTTGCATTCATTCGCAGTAATTTAAAGACACTCCAAACTGAAGACGGTATAAAAGACCTCGTATGATAAATTGGTTAAATTATTTCAAAAACTTATTTTTTAATTTTATTTAGGAGCAAGCTTCCCAGTCATATAAGCCACTCGATAAAAGAAAAGGGTATTTTGATCATTTCTCTGTCTCTCCTAGAGTAGTTTTACAACGTAGTTACCAGATGTTGAAGAATAAGTTGCAAGTATGTTGTATCATTTAATAAATTTTTTTGGTCTTTTGCAAGCGATTCATGTGTAACTAAATTAAAAAATCAATCGCACGAAAAGGTAACACAGAATTTAAGAAATCATGTGAAGTACATATTTATTTTTCTAATTTCCTATTCTCAGAAATGTATATTCAAAACTTGAATCATTAAAAATTTTCGTTATGTAAGATGTATATTCCGTTTTTTTAATCTTAAATACCTTTTCAAACAGAAGGATCGAATAAGGACTCTATCACAAAAGGAACAGCTTAAATTCTCTGCTGACCACATTCATTTCAACCTCCATTTAAGAAAACAAGTTTCATATGGAGTATGGAAAAAGTTAATGATCGCAAAAATTAAACAAATTAACAAATGAAAATAACAACGAAGATAATAAAGCAATTTGCAAAATAAAGCAACAAAAAATAACAAGAAACCAAAAGTATAAATTATCCAGAATGTAAATAAACGATCGATTATACAGTGATAAACAAATAATATAAATTTTTTTAAGTTGATTCCTACTATTTCTCTCCTCTCTCTTTCTCTCCTCTCTCTTTCTCTCCTCTCTCTTTCTCTCTTCTCTCTTTCTCTCCTCTCTCTTTCTCTCTTTCTCTCCTCTCTCTTTCTCTTCTCTCTCTCTATATATACTAAAATAGAAGGAATTGAGAAAAAGAGCATGATTGGTCTGCATTGTTGTAACAATGCACACCCGGTTCGGCTAGTTTGTCTGAAAAAGAGGTTTTTGACGCCAACGTTTGTCATTGTTACAACAATGGTGACGAATCTAAGTTGGTAATTAATTAAAAACCGGTAATTAATTGAATAAATTAACCAGTAATTAATGAATTAACATTTGAAAAAAACCGTATTAACATCGAGTGTCATCCACTACAAGTTTTAAAAAATTTATTTGAACTTGATTGGATGAATAGAAAGTATTTTATTAGCGATTAAAAATTTGAACAAGATAAATATATAAAGGGAGTGAGCTAATAGTAGGAATTGAAAAAACGATCAAGCTATGTGATCATTTTAGTTTCCATATTGCATAAGAAATGGCGCCAAAAGCTTTGACGCATTTTCTCTGTCCTCTTCCACTCATTTGAATATTATCGCAATATATAGACATGAGATCAGCTTATTTGAAAGATGTATTATTATGGCTATTTTTAAGATGGTCGGATGATTAAATGTTAGATTAATATTTTTATGTTTAAGAATGTAACTTTTTATTTTAATATTGTGAGTTTATTAGATTTCGAGTTACTGCGTGAATGATCCCGAACAAAATTTAATCGTAATTCACAACAATTTTAGCCACACACTTTTTTTTCCTTTCTGAATTCAACAATGAGATGATATTCAAGCTACAGCTTGTTTTCGTTCCTTTATTTTCTTATTGTTATTCTTTTTTCCGATGAAAAATTAAACGTTGCTCATTAATTGTTTTACTGTTTATTTATTGTTATATTTGTTAATTTATTATTTATTAATTACAGTCGGGCTCCGATTTAACGAACCCCTATTTAACGAATTTTGCGATTTTATGAACTATTCCTTTCCCCCGATTAAAATGAACGCAAAAATCTCTAACGAATCACTTCCAGAATTTTTTTTATTACTATGGATCAGAAAAAAAATTGAAATTCTTTTCAAATGACATATCCTTTTAGTCCAGAGCAGAAAAAAACTTTCCTTGCGAGCAATTAATTCCAGCGGGAAAAGGTGCAGCCTATTATTGGACTTAACAGGCGCAGATGAGTCATAAGTGTAACCTATCGCGTAAATTTTGAATAGGGAAAGAAATTATACTTCCTGAAGCTCCTATCGAAACTGTTACATTTCCTATTATTTTACATTGTTTGGAAACTGCGAAAATACACCTCAAGTAGGGGAATGTTAATGACTCAGTATTTCCTTTTCTGCGTAAAATCGGAAAATAACTCTTTCCAGTCAAGAATCAAGAAGATTTTCAAAAATTAATAAGTCAGTAACTTAAAATTTTCAATTACCTTATGCGTTATTATTTTCTAATAGTATTTTTAGCTGCTGGATAAAAAGGGCGTGATTTCTGACTATGTGGATAGTTTTGAGTTGTTGCTTATTGTTCGAGCATGCGCAGTGGGCGCCGCCTGGCGGTGATTAAGTGTATTAAGAAAAACGAAAGTTGAGTTTTTCAGTGAGTGTGTGAGTGGGAGACCAGACGAGCGAGAGCGAGAATTACGGTGCCCTTCGCAGTGTTCCGACATACGCCCTGAGCAACCGAGAGAAAAAATAAAAGATGTTTGTCAACAATCTCGTCTGATTTCCTGAGAGAAACACATAGGGACCACTCCCCAACACTTATTATAGAATTTTCAAAAACAAACAAACAAAAAAAAAATAGTAAATTTTTTTTTTGATTCTATATTACGAATTACCCCAAGTATACGAATATAATGTTTGGTCTCTAGCAATTCGTTAAATCGGGGGCCCAACTGTATTTCTTTATAGTTCTAGTATTTATTTGCTTACTGTTTTATTATTCATTTATTGATATATTGTTTATTTTTTACTAATTAATTGTTTTATTATTTATTTATTTATTGAAGAAACGGTGATGTGTGTCCGATATTGTGTCAACTCTTCCGTAATTTTTTCATGAACCTTGCTATCAAAACCACAAATTCTTAAATTAATTTAAGACCACTTATTTTATTTACGGATCATATGCTTCGCAGAAATTTAAGATTCTTAACCAATAACGACAAAAGAGAAAAGATAAGCTCGAAATCTTTTAAAATATATTTTGGAAAATAGAAGCGTCAATTCAAAATAAAAAAAATCTTAATCATTGTTTGATTTTGTAGGCGTAAAGGCTATATAAGGTACGCATGTGTCAAACACTCATTAATTTACTAACAAAAATAGAATTGTTTTGTGTGAGCGAAACAAAATTCTGTAAAAACACGGAAAAAAAAACCCAACAGGTTATGAATGATAGAGAAAAGGTTTTGTTTAATATGGAGAAAGACTATTTTTTGTGTGTGGAATCTCGGACACTATAACGAGATCTTCGTAGTAGAAAAGATTCCTCGGCCACACGTTGCCAAAAGTCCCTTTCTAATGTTTTTTTTAAAAAAAAAAAGATACCCGTGAGAGAATTATAATAGTATTTTAAATACCCTAAGAGTGGTCAACTCTGGTTACATTTAGAACAAAAAAAAAACGCATTTAAAGTTTGGTATTAGTTCATTTTATGGTCGTGTAACACTATGTATTCATAATAACAATAAAAAGTTATTTACTGTCGTTCAATGACAATTTCTAAATCGAAAAATTTACCGTCACAAACAAGCGTCGTGTCGCCATCTGGTGTAATTTATGTAACGTAAGCCGATTTTATAAGAAGGTTAGCCTTTACCCGACGGCTTCGCTGGGTATCTCATACTATTTCTAAATTATTGATATCTAATTCCTAGCATATTAAGCCTTCTTTTGTATTGAAAAACATTTTTATTTCCTTCACCTCTTGATTTAAAACGGAGAGGACTTTAATTTCTATAACTGAAGTAGAGTTATCTTTTACTCTCTTGTAACCCCCTCCCCCAAAGTGAATTTCCACGAAACCCATTTTTAGTGGATCTCTTCTCATCAAAATAAAAATGCTCCACAAATGGTAGGTCTGAGTCTAAAAGTTTAGTAACCCAATTTTTTTCTCTCAATATGCCTCGTAACCATTTTTGAGATCGGATTTCCGTGGAGACCCGTTCTTAGAGGATTTCAACTCAACAAAAGAAGCATGCACGTCAAATTTAATTACTGTATGTCTAGTATTTGGAATGAACGGGAACTTTTTTTTTATTTATCCACCTCAGTGACTCTCTCAAGCCCCCATTGAATTAGATTTAAGCAAAACTCATTCTTAACGAATATCTGTTGTTACTTATGCCACCTGTCTGACGTAGTCAGATCGAGGCCCACGAAATTCATCATGGCAACGGGCTAGAGATACGCCTGTCGTTAGCCGAAGCTTTTAGCCCATGAAGGCGACAGTACGATTTTGCTCACGATAAATGGCGACACCATTCGGACCCACTGATTTAACAAGCACGTATTCCGTGTGCACTCGGCGGATATTTGGTGGCATCGGGCATCGAAACTAGGAATTCCGGTCTGACGTCCGATGCTCTAACCACTGGGCTACCCACGGCCCAACGAACATCCTCTCAAGAAAAGGAACATGTCTTCCAAATTTCATGTGTGCGGGTCTGATAGTTCCTGAGATATTATGATGAGGGAGCGAGTGAAGGAGGGAGTTTTTCCCTTATATATATATAAAGCAGAGTTTCTCAAACTGTGGGGAGCCCCACCCCCCTAAGTGGGCGTAATAACTCTATGAGGGGGCTCGAGCATATTGAAAAATAGAATTTTAAAAATTATTAATTTACTGAAAGTAAACAAATAAAATACATTCTGACACAATAAAAAATAAAATTAACATTTGCGCTGATATAATACACTTATAAATGTATCAGTGCTGTACAATGTATCTTATGATTAATTTAACAATACTAAGTTAAGAACAAGTTTAATAATTACCAATGACTCCATGGGCTTATGATATATAAAATTATAAACAAAAATTAACGCTTATCTTGATTATTTGTACTGTTTATAATTTATCCCTTGACTGCGATTCGCTCCCCAATGCCACTGTTTTCCACTTAGGCGAGCGTATGTGATGTATGTATGGGGGGGTGGAGTAAATAAGAAAATCATCTGAAATAGGTAAATCCTTCGCAATCACTGTCAAAGTCCATTTATTGCATTCCAAAGCCTTCTTAAAAATTTTATGGATAGCAATGCACAGAAAAGATCGTACTTTGAAAAGACGTATATATACGCGTGGGGCAATTAACGCTTTGGCTGAGCGAGACGTTAATATACGCAGGTGGCACTTAGAAAAAGTATAAAAAGGTGTTAAAGTATAGTATTATTAAATTCAATACATTGTTACTTACATGGAGGGGGGCGCGATGAAAATTATGGTTGAATGCTGGGTCGCAAATATTGAAAATTTGAGAAGCATTGATGTATAAATAGTTGGTTGGTTTCAAAGAGGTAAAAAAGTACTCAACCACAATTTTAAAAAGAAATGTATTGTATATTTTCTGGAGAATGTGTACTAAAATATTTCTTATCGCATCAATATTGTCTGAGTTATGGCCTGTTCTTTAAATAATGGTCTCATATAGAATAATGTCGCATTTCTTATAATATTTACTTAATCAGCTCTAATGTTTTAAAATTTTAATAAGACATTAAAATTTCAGCACATTCTCTAGATAAATGCATCGAATTTGCTGTAGTAACACTTCTACTAATACACGTTTATTTTTTTCTCTAATCGATTTAAAAGTTTTCAAAATTATTGCTAAAATTTCACTTTTGTGTGTAATTTTTCTAAAATTTAAATATTAAAAAAAATATTGGAAGAAAAATATTAGTATTTATTTGTATTGATCCTTAAAAAAGCATTAATAAAGTTTTAGTATACTACTTTTCAAAAAAAGCACTCCGAACGTGTTCGGATACCTTAAAAGACGTGATACAATGATGGATTCAGTTCAAATAAAAAAAAGTGTCTCTTTCACGTTAGGATTATGTTTTGTGGCATTATTGATGCAGGCAACTTTCTGCATGAAAATGAAAGTAGTATAATAAAATAATTGTTGTAGCTTGTATCGGTCACGATGCATTCGTTCTTGTACGAGGAACTCGTTCCTTCGAATTCGAGACGAATGGCTGTCTGGACACGCGTGCGGAATGCCGGTGATGATTCCTATCTGGGATGATGAACGGCGAACTCTGAACCGATGCCTGCACGAGAATCGATTAATCGTTGCACGCCTGTCAGAGCCTCGTTAGGAGCACAACAGGTAGAGCTTATCTCTTGGCAAAGATCTTGCGCTGTCTCTTAATGCTTCGCTCTTCAGAAGAGCATTTATACTTGTTTAATCATTACTTTTATTAGGGCAAATTCCCACTGCAGTTTAAGGATCAGAGGACTTAAGAATACTCGGGAAATAAAAAGAAATGAAAAAACCATGAGGCAAATAGGGAGTTACGAATCCCGAAAAATAAACAAAATTGTCAAATGTTATATAATATGGAATATTCAATTTGTCTGAAAATGAAATGAAAAATACAGCTTCCAAATTTTAAATATTCATACTGATTTTCATCTTGATTGTCATCTGTTGTTATGCTATAGGAATAGGAGGAATAATTTTTTGAGTTTAATTATCTCACAATTAATTCTAGAACATAAATGTTCTTGATAAATTTGTAAAAAAAAACCCCTTTAATGCGAAAGAAACCGACGCTTGATTGATATTACAAATGCATGCAGAGATTTATACAATCGACTCTCGATAATTTGAAGTTGAAGAGACCAATGAAAAACTTCGAATTTTCAGAGGCTAGCAAAAAACTCCCAAAATATGCGAAGAGAAATTTTTTTTCTAGCACATTTAAAGTTGGAACTATGTAAATAAAACAACAATTGCCCTTATGTATAAGGTTATTTTAAAGTATTTTTTAAAAGTACATATTATATATTTCCAGTATAAATATTAGACAAAAGTTTAAAGTCCTGTATTAAAAGAATACATACTGTTCATAAATAATTTTTAAGGAAAAAATCTGCTGTCTTTTTTTGTTTTATGGCATTCAATCTAACTTTGTCAACAGATTTTTATAGAACAAATGAAGCTTGGAAAACGTCCGCATCAACATGATTTTGAAAGAAAAAGTTGCGTAGTTTGTTTAGTAAAACTTTAGATTCTGTCAAAGTTATCAGAGTCAACTCCGATAGTCATCAAAGGGGCTACGTTACAGGGGAAACAAGCAGAGACAATTCAATACAAAACATGCAAGCTCCAACCTGTTTGCTATAGGACTCTACATGATAGTGAGTATTTGAATTGTCCAGAATTTTATTAGATCACTTCGAATTATCGTTTGTTGTATTTTGGCCGGCCACAGATTTTACTTCGAAGTACTAAGTGTACTAAAACTTATTATTTTAGTTCGAAATGTCAAGAGTTTTTTTAGGGCTGAGCATATACTTAGAATTAACGAGAGGTTCGAATTATCGAAGGTTTGAATTAGTGAGAGTCGACTTGTATTAGAAAATGTTATAAACTCTATCTGGATTGGTGAGTGAATGACAGTTATATTTACGTCACATCATAAAGCAAAGCAAGGGGTTTTGGCGACGGACCTCGTAATTTTGAGTCTTGGTCTAGTGACAAGGATGATACTTGATCTGGCATCCCTCTCTCCAAGCAATCACTCCACACTAACGGTAAAACTTTGAACTCGACATATTTAGCGTGCATAGGCCCCTTCTACATTGTGGGTCTTCAGTGGCATAGAGACTTGAACCTGTGATACGCCGGTCATCAGTTCGCGATTTTACCACTAGATTATCGCGGCCTCCTATCTGGATTGGAAAATTAACAGGAAAAAAAAAGAACTTAATTGAAAAAGTTTGAAAAAACATTTCCTAAGTAAAACGGGAAAATACATGAGGTATTCAATATTTATTGTTCTGGTAAATTTAAAAAAAAACTTATTTGGTTATTTTAGCACATTTTTCGTATATATATCGCGAGAATTAATCTCCAAAAAGAGCCGAAGTAAAAAAAATAAAATCTCTCACAGATTTTAGAAGTTTAATTTTATTCAAATATATTTTTCCAATGAGATAATATGAATTTTTTTTACTTATATAAGGCTTTATACAAATTATATTTTTAACATTATTTTCAGCTCCAACGACTCTTCTGGCTATTCTAACTATAATATTTTTTGTACTTAGGAAGTATGTAAAATGAGTGTTATTAGTTTAAATTTAGCTCTTGTTTAACATTTAACTCTCAAATTAACAACATTTTGAATTTTATTGAATTATTTAGTCATTTAAAGTAATACAGCTTTAATACATTAAAGGTAACAAAAGAGGGATTAATACATGAAAGAGGGTGTGCTTTCATCAATAAATTTTATCTAAAAGCAATTTAAACTGTAAATTACCCGGAACATTTTTTATTTAAAACTATGCTATAAGCAGTGAATTATTTCTTTTTAGTCTTAATTCTATGTAAGATTAATTCCAATTCGCGTCCTATAAAAAAAAATCTAAAGTCATATATTAATATTGTATTTATACACTTCCTCATTATTTTGCTGTAAGGTATCCGATTACGTTTGGAACCGTGATTTTGCAAAAGCGTACAAATGAATATTTTTTTCAATATTTAGTGTCACTTAGATCAGAATACACATAAAATATTGTTATGAGAATATTATTACAAAAAAAAAAAAAAAATGCAATTTTTTTGGCAAAAAATGAACATACAATTACATATTTTCAATACATCAGTATTTGATGAAAAATTCTTCTGTTATAACAATATTATGCCTATACACCCAACTCTTCTTACACGATCTTGAAATAACACGGTTCACTAATTTAACGATTTTTTCACGCGAATTTTTGCTCTAGCACGAATTCAGAAAAAATTTGAGGATTCGTACCATTTGGATAAGGACGATTTGATTGAATTTATGACAGTTTACCATAATAAAGAAATCGATAATGAAATTCGAAGGTTTAGAGTTCACCTATTAACAGCTGTTTCAAATTTGCTTCAAACATGGAATATTTTCTTACTCATGATCCTGTCATAGAGCGTGCATTAAAATTTCAACTCAATCTTAAGTTTTGTTCAACAAAATATCAAAAATTTCATTAAGCAACTGGAAAAACCAAAAGAGCTCCGCTAATAACAGTCCTTGTTACAACAACCAAGAAACCCAACAAAGGTCGTTCATAACGAATGAAATTCTTCATTTGAATCAAAATATCTGACATGATGATGCTTACTAGATAATATTCTGACCACATCTTCCTAGGATGATAGCAGCAATTTTTTTTTTTATTAATCTATTTTCGTAATAAGCGTGCACGCTATATCAATATAATTCTAAGTATCAGTCTTATTTTCATATTAGATATAAATGTAGTTTTTATCTTTTTTTTTTTTTTTTTTATTTGAATTTTTTTTTTTTTTTTTTTTTTTTTTTTTTTTTTTTTTTTTTTTTTTTTTTTTTTTTTTTTTTTTTTTTTTTTTTTATAGCTAGAATAGTTCTTATAGTTAGTAGTTTTACTCTTTATTTTTTAATTTGAATTTTTATATCTTGTATGTATTTATAGACTGAATTTTCTCTGTACACTAATATTATTATTTTTTTTGTAAGAAAAATGAATTTTGTTTGTGTTTAAAAAATGTAATATGGATTTCATTATTACTTTTTTGCAGAGTGTTTTTGGGAATATATATGTGGGAATCTAACCGAAATCTTCCGTAAGAGTTTGATTCTTGAGATAGCGGGGTTTTTATTTGGCGGGGTGTCTAGGGGCTTTTACGATGTATGGGTTAACGGTTGAAAAAAAATAGACAACATAATTTATAGAAACTAAATAATTTATTATGATTTATAGGATAGTATTTACAGGGGGAATATTTACAAAATAGAAATTAGAACACATGCAGGCATTTAAAAGTATAGGAAAGATAGTTCATTCCTTCTGGGAGGACGTTAGAGATTAAATAAAACTCATTATGATATGCGCTGGTGACATACCGCCTCAGGTAGGCGAAACAAACGCGGGCGCTCGAAGACGCTGCTTTGTTGTCGAGTGTAAGTGGGCCTCTGATGAAAATAAATCGCGTCAGCGTTTTAATAAGCACGCTAGATGGCGTTGCTGTGGAACGCTGTTTTTGACTAAAATTGCCGTCCTCTGCAAAAAAAGATGATCTAACCTTTTTACAAAAAGAGTTCCATGGGATATACTACATATATGAGTTTTTTCATCTTATATAATTTCTTAAAGATGTGGAACATATCCCCAAATATACCATAAGTCGAAAGTATTTTTTACACAATTTTTTTGCATGGTTTTCTAAGGACAAATAACGTGAATTTTTCAAAATTCCTAATTCAGGCTCCCTGGAGAAGTCTTAGCTATCTATTAAGCGCAATATCTTTATTATGGATGCATTTTTCGTAAAAGGAAATTTCGAAAATAGCTAACTCAAAGTTAATTTTTTGCCAAAATGTTGCATTTAAATAATTTTTTATTGTAAAAACATTCTGAAAACCATTTTATACGTGTAATCTAATTGAAATGACTCTAAATATTAAAAAGATATTCGTTTGTATGCTTTTTCAAAATCACGATTCCGAACATAGTCCGATGCCAAAATCAAGCGTCACTAAATTCCTAATCAATAATGGTACTAGATCAGAGGTTCCCAAACATTTTGATCTCATAGGCCCCTTGCCACATTTTTCGGTTTGGGGCAGACCCCTGCTTATCTCTAATACTGAATTTTTGCAAATTTATCTACTTAAATGTCTTCTTGTTAGTTAGTATAGAGCTACTTGCTCTAAAATAATTAAATTTCCAACTTTTATAAGTATAGTGTTTAAAATCTAAGAAGCACACTTGTTAAATAATTTGATTAGAATTTAATTAATACATAAAATAGCTGAACAACAAATGCTTCAAATAAAAGGAATGAATCAAATAATAAATTGCTCCAATAACACATTTTCTACACTTGATATCAATCTCGATTAACTCTAAACCTTCTCTGTTTGTATAGTGACAAGTTTTTTTTCTTTCCCTTCCTTTGTTTTGTTTTGTTTTTGTTTTAGAGATTAGCAACCGCGCTGAAACTCCTCCCTAGTAAAAGCATTTAAAAACTTTTTCACGATATTCCATAACTTGGGACAAATGACTGGTATGCCTTTTTAAAACCAAAATTGCTTGCATCCGTTTCCAAACTTTACTTAAAGACCTTAATGCCTATTCCGATTAGATCCTATTGTAATAAGGATCAATTCAATGTGATCATTTGAATTGATCATCCACTGAAGTGTTACCATAGTCAAAACATTCTTAACCCTAGTTTAAAAATCTGAATAAAGGGCAATTAAGTACTGGACTTAGATTAAAACGTTCTGAGAGACTGTCTGTGACAAATTGAGAAAATTCACGCCCTCCAATATTATACTGCTTTAGCTTAATTCTGGAAAGAAACGCTGAAATGATCCTTGTTTAAATAAATTTATGCCTTCACCTTATAACTGCAAATTCACCTAATTAAATTTAGTAAATAAATATGTTAGATAGGTAAAATCTCTGGTTTACTCTTGATTAAATTTTCTTTTAAAATTAAAATAACAATTTAATTTAATGTGAGCCACTATCATAGACCCCCATTTACACCTCATGGATCCCTAAATTACTTTTCCACTTACGTGGACCCCTTGCAGATCATCATAGACCCCTGGGGGGTGGGGTCGATATAGACCACTTTGGGAATCCCTGTACTCGATTTACTTTTGTGTTTCAGTTCTGATTCACTTCAATGTTTTTTGCCGTTAGCCAATAACTCTACGCGCATTACATAACTCATTTCAATTTAGGATTCAATTTGTTGAAGGCGGATCAGGGACTCCACCAAAACTATTTGTTTTCCTATTTACGAGGATAAGAAATGATGATAAGATTTAAAAAAAATTGATGAATATGATACAGGTTCTCGATCAAAATTAAGTCAAGTCAATTTATTTTACTGCCATACCTCTTTTAATTTTCATCCAATTCAGTTTACGATCTGACAGTTATAGCGACATTCGCCCGATTGCATGTGCGTCAACTGGATCCTTTAATATATAACATATGAATAATGAAAAAAGCGGTGTGGTTATTAACATCGAATAAAATGAAGCTGTAAAATAAAAGATCCAATGAAATGTGATTTAAAAAAAATTTAATTTTATGAATTAAAATACATAAAAGCGTATAAAATAAAGGAGGAAATTTTGATGGCAAGGCAAGACATAACCCCTCCCCTTCTAGTTAGGAATATCTATTAATATAACAGCAATTATTTAAGAAATTGTGAATTTTGCCAAAAATTGACAAATTTTTTAATGGTTTTATTTTATAGGCTATCTTATTAACTTTATAAAAATAGCAAATTTATTATTTTTCATTCTCTAGAACAAAAACTACAAGTGTTTTAGTAAAAGCAGATGTCATTACTTAAAGCAAGATGTCATACTTTAAAATGCATTTTGCTCGAAATGTGTGTGTGTGTGTTTTTTTAAATAGCTCAAACGGGGCCAACGATTGCTAAAAAAGGCTTGAAAATAATTAACTGTGAAGTTTTTTTTGTGTACGTTCGTATAATAGCAGAAGTGTTTTAACCCCTTCAGATTTATCAAACCGTTTTATTCCAAAATTTACAGTCCCTTATGTTAATAGAATCACTGTTATTTTAAGCAAAATTTCATAGAATAACTAAGATAAAGTGCTCTAGTTTTTGTAAAAATTAAAATATCTCTTATCCTGAAGTCATATAAAAAATGAATAACATAGGAACACATCAAAATTGAAATATTGAAAAGTGTTGATAAACTTTTGGTACAGAATGGGCCGCGTTTATGTTATTTTTTTTTGTCAATTGTTACCCATTTTTTCCCATTTTAGTAATAATAATTTCTTTTTATCGACTTAATTTTAGCATATTTTTCTTAAAATATACTAAACAAATCTAAAAACCACAAAAAAATCTCCATATCTCCAATTTTTTTTTTTAAAAAAAAGGTTGTCGCAAGTAGGATACCTTAACATGTGCAAAATTTACGTTTAGAATTACAGGTATATGGATAAGGAGGAAAACAACAAGCGAGACGCAGCTTTATTTTGATGTATGAGCACAGGCTGCGAAGACCCCTCTTTTGCGGTGTCGTTTCCCTCTTTTTGTTCATCCTTAAGAAACCTCTTGAGAATAGATTGTTCAGTCGAGAGGTTTGGAGTCAGAAAGATATCGGGCTGTCAGAATATTATCAGATGAAAATAATTTTGCGAAAGCACTTGGCTATTTATAAGTTCTATAATATCAAGTGAAGTGTTTCACCAATTTTTTTATTGCACCAGTTGGGCATTTCAAAAGATTTTAATATCAAATGTTACAAAGAACCCGCCTGATAATGATGAGAGTGAATGAAGAGCACTATGTCAAAGAGGGACAGATTTTATATTAGCGGACCAATAAAGAAATGAGGGTTAGGGGAGGCAATAAAACTAATTAGTTAAAAATAAAAATAAAAGTTTAAAAATAAATTTATTTTTAAAATTTTTGATCAGTGTACATATAATTATCTTGTAACTCCCCAAAATAACAAATTTATTTTTGCAGTGAGAGGGCGCTAGTGTGCATGGTGTAGAGCAGAGGTCTTCAAACTTTTTCAACTCACGGAACCCCTAGAAATGAAAGGTATTTTCGTGGAACCCCTAGAACTAACTATTCCACACACACATTTTTAGAAGAATATATCTTAAAATAATATTTAAAATAGATCGACATGTGTGTGTTATAGTTACTTTATTTAAAGGCAATTATAAAAAAAGTATTGCATTTATCATTAAACAATTCTAATCTAATTTTTTTATATAATTTACTCATTAATAATATTAATTTGTGATCCAAGTGTCACCTATTCATTTGTTACAATAGTAACTGGGATACGTGTTTGCTTTTTTTTTCACAATAAGTGTCGATGTCTAGGTCAGTTGAGATTAAATGCAATCAGATTACATATTCTGAGACTAATTTGTTTTTATACTTTGTTTTTGTAGCCATTTACGTTGAGAAATTTATTTCACTTAAACATAATGTTCTGAATGGCATTAAAATGTTTATATCTGTGTAAGAAATCCCCTGTATATGTATATATTTTGCATGAATTTGCAACCTAAAATTCAGAAGCGGTTCTTGGTTAAATTTAGATTTTAACATCGAATTTGTCGATATGTTGTTTCCTCTCCTTCGTTTTAACAAATGAGTCTTTTGAACAAATGCAAAAAGGTGAATTTTCCATTAGAAAACTATTTAGTTTTGCAAGACATTGTACTAACGAGTATAAAATTATTTCGTGAAACGCGGGCTAGTAAACAATAAAATATCTGTAAATTATTCTTTATATATATATAAAAATAAAACACGTTTTAATATTTTTTTATAATATTTTAATAAAAGTTAAAAAAAAATTGGCAGTTGTAGGGACTGCCGATAGAAGTGAAAACTTAGAACTTTTAGTATTAAAATTTGAAATTTCATAATGTTTGAATTAAAATTATCAACATCAATCTGGTTTTCACATCTATTGACACTCCGAGCAACAACTAAATGCATGTTTATATGGTTTTTTATTATTCAAATATATATTACGGGCTATAAGGGATCATGACAAAATATAAATACAATTCAATTGAAATAACAATTAATATACAATCATATTATTTATGGATAGTAGTTGCATTTACTTAAATTTCAATGTACTTGATTTTTAACATTATTTTAATTGTTTGCATCATTGTCATCATTAATTTCAACAATACTTAGACTTTTTGTACTTTCAATTACTTCATTTTGTTCTAAAACGATACACTGGGCTTATGGTAACTAAAATAAGAAAGGAAAATGTTTGATTCAAATTTATCTAAGTATCGCGTGTGAAAACCGCATCGATCGTCGTTTTATATTTTGTAGTACTGAGTTTTCAATCATTGGACATATTTAAATTAAGTGTTTCATTTAGAAATTCAATTAGTGGTGGATTTTTATCATCGGCAAAGTTAATATTGAAGTCTCCACTTAAAATCATTGGTACATTATGATATTTTTCACCAAATCTTTTTCGAGTATTTCAGAACCTTCTTTTGTATAAATAATCCAATTTTCGAATAAAAATTGTTGTATCTGTCCCATAGATTTTCCAGGCGAAATATAAACGGCAACCATTAATATGTATTGCCCATTCTCGGAATCGCAGCGAGCAATGCCCAATATATACACATTGAAATTTCACTAAATCCATTCAATTTCCCTTATAAGGTATACACAGCACTATACGTCAGCTGTATAGCTACAGATATACTGCTATAAGTATCTCGGTGACACGAACGCACAAGATTTCACCCATTCAAAAAGTGTCTTAAGGCGAACAGCAAGCACACTGCGCGTGCGCCAGTCAGAGCATGTCGGTGACGCGAACCGATGAGATTTTCCCCTACCAAAAAATGCCCAACGCCGCTAAAGAAGTTTTCCCTTCAATAAAGCAAAATATAATTATGTGTAAATAAAATTTTCATTTTTAGCGATTTGGATATTTATGGTTATGAAAACTTCGTAGAAAACGTGAATCTGTTTTTCATATACATTTATAAGTTGTTTTTTGATATTTTTATTGCGACTCGTGGAACCCCTGGGTTCCGTGGAACACAGTTTGAAAACCACTGGTGTAGAGACATAGTGTGGGACGAAAGCTAAGTTTTTTTAATACTTTTGTGTTCATACTTTATACTATATATTTTTTTAAAAAATACAATTACTCTATAGCAAAATTTTTTTCTCTATTGTTTTAAGCTTTATACTTTATTGCACAAACTGTGTGTGTGTATGTGTGTGTGCAGCAAAAAGAACTCATATCGAAATAAGTAAAAGTTACCGGTTTATGAAGAATAGAAAAATATGTAAAAATATGCAATTAATAAAATTCCGCAGGAAGAACTAGTCCCCCTTTTAATTACAGAGAGAGAGTTTTTTTTTCTTCCTGTGAAATTCTCAAAATATCACAAGAGTTTCTGTTAAAACTTGAAGACTATGATGATTAGAGTTATCTTATCTGTTTCAACCTGCTTTCAGTTGGGGTTGCCTTTTGGTATAAAATACTTGAGAAATTTTTTTAAATAGTATTTATAGGAGAAACATAATAATTATAATATTGCGCACACAAGACATTCAGAAATTACACCATATTTCCAAAATGAACATTCTGCATTGCACAAGATTAATGGTCAGCGAAGCTGCACTGAGCCTTATGAAACAAGGAAAAAAAGATGTTATCCTCCGAAAACAATGCTCTATGAATCCTGTCCTGTCACTTCTGACAGGAGCTACACCAGAAATAAAACTTAAATATGGAAGAATTATGAATTTGCAAGTCTTCTCGAAACATTCATCTCTCGGAACGAAAAAGTTCCAGATTGTGTTCGATTTTATTTGTTTTGCCGCTAACCATCCATTTTAGAGACAGTTCGAAAGAAAACGGCATTCCAACCAGGTCATTCAATGAATAGGTAATTTCCATCTTCTCTCATTTTAGTTTTTCACCGTGGCAAAGACGAGAACTTCTATTATTACACCCATCTCATGCTTCATTTTCGATTCTTTGATACATTATTTTGTATTCGAAAACATCCCCCACCTCCCTCCCCCTCGCTTCTGAACCCGTCCGATGGACGAACAAAAGGGTTGGAAGCGAGGCAACACGGCGCCGACCGACGAGTTCACTTCCCTGACATAAAGGCGAAAACAAGAACCGAATAGGGGGGAAGGCATAAAGAGATGGGGGTATCGAAAAACAACGTGTTCTCGATATCCATTACCTGCCGCGCGCTATTTATTATCATCTGACGGTGTGAAAAGGGCGGAGAAATCGAACGAAATTTCATTAAAACGAAACCGAGATGCGGAGGATTTTCTGCAAATTTAGGACTCATCTGCGTGAGCTTGCAAATTACACTTTGACCTCACGATGAGCGAGATGAGTGCCTTAGAAATATGAAAAAGCAAAGAGAAAA
Source organism: Trichonephila clavata (assembly GCA_019973975.1). Taxonomy (NCBI): domain Eukaryota; kingdom Metazoa; phylum Arthropoda; class Arachnida; order Araneae; family Nephilidae; genus Trichonephila; species Trichonephila clavata. Next base: position 94,337 of record BMAO01007607.1, on the reverse strand, counting down.
ATGCCAAGGAATATAAATACGCAGGTGTGAAAATTATATAATGGTAAAATACTTAATTAGCGAGTTTAAGGCAGATAATTATGCTCTGTTTCTGTTTCAAACAAAAAAAATGGATGGACGTGACTTCAGCAACTATTTTAGACCGAGATAGTCGTTCTTTTTTCAAAGAATTTTTTTTTTTTTGTAATATGTATAAGAAATACTAATAAGTATCCACCATTTTTCATCAAAATTTGGGCATTTATTGGTAAAAAACGCTGTTTTATATTTTACTTGAGTTTAGTGAGTGAATATTAACGTTGCACTGTTCAGCTACTCGAGGGCTTTTGGCGACGAACTTCGGAAATTTGAATTTTGGTCAAGTGGCAAAGATGACACCTGAGCCACAGCACCACTCTTTTAATTTCCACACTATACCAACTAGAGGACGTTTGAGCCTCGGCATTTTAACCAGTATCGGTCTCCTCTGCACTGCAGGTATAAAGCGGTACCGGGCTTGAACTTATGATACGCCAGCCACGAATCCGTAACCTTGACCACTAGGCTACCGCGCGGTCACATGTTTTATTTATTTAAAGTATTTTTAATTGCTAGCCGATACTTTCCCCCATCTTTCTGGTAGCATACGGATACCGCATTGAAGCAATGCTTTATTTTTTAGAGCTACCCCGAATCGGCTTTTAGTACATTTACATGTGTGGCTAAGGCCGTGGGTAGTCTAGTGGTTAGAGCATCGGTCTCCAGACCGGACGGCCTGGGTTCGATGCCCGATGCCACCAAATATCCTCCGAGTACACACGGAGAACGTGCTTGTTAAATCAGTGAGTCCGAATGGTGTCGCCATCTATCGTGTTGTACCGAGCAAAATCGTGCTGTCACCTTAATGGGGCTCAAAGCTAAGGCTAACGACAGGAGTAAAATTCTAGCCCTTAGCCGCGATGAATTTCGTGGACTTTGATCTGATGTTACTGTCGATCAGGTGGCATGAACAACAACACATGTGTGGCTGCTCAGAAAGGTCGCATGCCATTGATCGGAGCAAGTGATAATTGGAAAGGGCAAAGTCTGTCCAGATTGAGTGTTTCTGAGTAAGTTTTGATCGGCGTCGAACATGTGGGCGAGCATTATCATGCAGGAGAGTAATTTTATTGGTAGTAGGAGGGGGAGGGGGGTTGCTTTTTCTTGAGGGCTCGGTTCGGTAGAGAGCCTCAGTAATGGTTTCGTCCAGTTTGAGCAACTCGTAATACACGACACAAAGTTGATTCCACCAAAAACACAACATGAATTTTTTCCCCGTGAATATTCAGGTGTTAAATCAGGGTCAAGTGGTCCTCATGATATCTTATTTGGATTATCGTAATGGATCTATTTTTTATCACCAGTTAGCATGGGATGCAGAAAAGAAAACCCTCTTTCATTTATGTTTGGCAAGTAGCCTTCCACAAGTGCAAAATCGATATTCAACGTTTCTCGGCTTCACCTCACATGGAACCCGATTCCCTTGCTTTTGAATCATTCACGACGAATTTAAAAGATGTGAAATTGTTTGTTGAGTCAGTTCTAAATGTAACTGCAAGTTTTGTATGTGTTTGTCAAGAATCTTCCTCCAATAATCTGCTCAAGCTCACCGTTCTTAAACTTTTGAAATGCCTCATAACTTCTCTCTCTCTCAAAGCCCCCTTACCATATGCTTTTGCAAGCAATCGATGCTCCTTAGCAGCAGATTTCTTCAAATTAAGGGGACACAGTACGATTCAATTGATAAAAATCGGTCAAAAAATCAAATTTAATTTTTTTAGCTTAAATTATTCTTTATATGCTTTTCTATAACGTGACAAAATTTGAAATCTCTAAACTAAAAAAACACAGAATTATGCTAGCTTTTGCATTCGTTTTTATTCACATCCCTATGCAAATCAAAATTTTAAACTTACTTATCTTGGAAAGATAAAATAACTGGTTCGTCTTCATTTAAAATGCTAAGGTTTTTTTCTATTGTGCTAATGCTTTGAATTTTTTTACCTATTGCAACTAGTACATATAACAGAAGTTGGTACGCACTTTTGAATCAAAGCGATACTTATTTTTTAAAAAATAATTGAACTCAGAATTTGTACATTTTTTAAGGAATTTTCAATACGCATTCATAAAAAGAAGTATTGTACGAATATCAATTATGTTATCGCAAAACCCATATCAACTTTTTTTATGTATAGCTTGAGGTACTTGTAAATCAAATTTAATGCGTGCACGTACATTTTTGTAGAAGGAGTAGCATTTTAAAATCACTTCACAAATTTGAAGTTTTTTCCTTAAAAAATTAAATGGCTAGTGTTTTATGAAATTTTGAGCACAAAATCTGTTTTGCATAGTATGCACACATAGGAGGCAACCAAAATTTTTTGAAAATCCTTAAATTAAAACTTTTTGCTTAAATCGTACCATGTCCCCTTAAGGAAGGAAATCAAGCGTTCTTGCAAATGGCGCATATTCAGCTCAAAACACGACATTTTCATACGAAAAAAATTATGTGATACTGATACAAAATCGTTAATATTTCAATGGTATGGTGGTGCCAGATATCCAACTTTATGATATGTAGTTCTATATCCGAAAATTTTAATGATAATTTACTGGTGGGGGTCATCACTTACTTTGGTTAAGATGGAAACTTATTTGTACTTTTTGTATAATCAAGGGTAGGTACAAAATTAGAGATAACATACGCAGTCGGAACTCCATTTAACGAAGTCGCTAAATCCCGAATAAAAGTTCGTTACATGGAAAATTCGTTATTTTGAGATTCATCTTTTAAAATATTTTAGAAACCATTTAAAACAAATTTTAAATTCATAAACACCAGTGCCGATTTAAGCTCACTTCGGGCCGTGGGCGCAGAAGACCTACGGGATCCTAGGAGGGCTCTTGGATCCGAATAAGTCAGGCTTATCTGGGCCCATCCAGGCCTCTGGGTGCCCGCCCCAAACGCTCATTGGATAAACCTGCACTGTGATAAACACTTTATATTATTTAAAAAAAAGTAATTATATATTTTCACACTCTTTTTGGAAATTAATATCTATTCATTTTATATATTTTACTTATAAAAAAATCTACACGGAGAACCAAAAAAAAAAAAAAAAAAAAAAAACATTGTACACTGTATTTTTAACTTTAAAAAATAATTTTTTATTAAAATTAATTAATTTTTGAGCGACAGTTTCTAATTTTAAGCCTACAAGTAATTTTAAACATACATTTTTCTTTATAACCAGTAATTTAAAGCACACACTACCACATGCTTCCTTAAATTTAACTACTGATACAATCTGTTAATTTTACTTGAATTTTTTGTTTGAAAAATTAGGGCAATTTCATTGATCTAGGTGAATTGGGGCCTGGGAAAACAAGTTCAAGGTCAGTGATCACCGTAAAAAGTGCTAAAAGAGAGAATAATTTGAAAAATATCCTGAAATATTTTAAAATTAGGGAGAAAAAAAAAATCGTCAAATTGAAATAGAAATTGCGCTTCGTTATTTGGAGGTTATTTTACGAAGAAAATAGTAAAATGTTCTTGGTTCCAGGAAAAAGTTCGCAATATAGACAAATTCCCAAAATACAGGTTCGTTATATGGAGGTTTGACTGTATATTAATTGCTTATACTCTGTTACGGAATAAGTTTTTAAGAATAGGCAATCATTCCTAGAATGTGTATTTTGGAATATTACATTTAGGATGAAGCTATTTGATGGTTACTTTAGGGTTTAGTATAGTTAGCTTTTTTAATTCATTTTTGGTGGATAGATTTTCGAAAATATTCTGATATTAATCATACAGAATCTAACGGTAAGATTTTTTAAAATGAAACTTATTGTTCTTATGATACCTGAATTATTTTTTATACTCGTATTAAATAGGAAGATAGGTTACTTTTATTTATCTGTATTCTGTGTAATTAATTAGGCTAAATAAAAAAAAAGAAAGAAAAGAAGAAAAAACATGTTTTATTATTAAAGAAATGTTAGAATGCCTCAAAATCTACATGTTTATGAATTGTTAGTGTAGTAACATAGATGTTAATTGAATACCTAAAAATCAACGTTTCTCAAACTGTGTGTGTGTGTGTGGGGGGGGGTGATAACACTACAAGGGGACGCGATCTTATTGAAAAGTCGAAAACAAAAGATTATTTAAAATAATTATTAATTTACTGAACGTAAACAAACAAAATACAAGGGGTGATCAAATGAAAAGGTACGAAACGACATAAAAATGAAACAGTTAAATATTTGCATATTCCGCCAAGGGAGAATGTAGCGAGACATCTCGGGATGCCATTGGAGACTCTGACTGGGATCGGATCATGCGCGGGTGCCCGCATGCGCAGGAGAGAGCAAAGGCTCTTATAAAAAGCGGCGTCCAAATGATGCGAGCACAGAATTACTCGAGCACAGAAAAAGCATTAACTCCGATGTGTACTGTGAGACACTCCTACGCCTACGCAGGTCCATCAAGAACAAAAGACCGGGGCTGCTCACGGAGGGTGTGGTTCTGCTCCATGATAACGCGCGTCCACACGTCTCCAGAGTCACACAAATGGAACTGGACAAGTTCCAATGGGAGACGTTGGACCATCCGTCCTACAGTCCGGACATGTCACCCTGCGATTTCCATGTGTTTGGTCCACTGAAGAAACACCTGAAAGGAAAGCGCTTCAACTCGGACGACGTACTCAAGGACACTGTGAAGGACTGGGTCTCGTCACAGCCACAGGAATTCTGGGAACAAGGAATCCTGCGGCTTGTTCATCAGTGGGATCGTTGTGCTCAGGCCTATGGTGTATATTTTGAATAAAGTCTATATTTGTACCCACCGTGTCGTTTCGTACCTTTTCATTTGATCACCCCTTGTACATTCTGACGTAATAAAAAATAAAATACACATTTGCACTGATATAATGCACTTATAAATGTATCAGGAATGCACAATGTATTTGATAATTAATTTATCAATACTAAGTTAAGAGCAAGTTTAATAATTACCAGTCAGCTTGTCATATATAAAATTAAATACAAAATTTAGCATGTTTCTTGATAATTTGTACGGTTTATTAACTAATCCCTTAATTGCCGATTAAAAGTTATTCGATTCGCTCCCCAATGTCACCATTTTACACGTAAGTACGCGTATGGGGTGTATTGGGGGGGGGGGGGGAGAAGAAAAGGAATAGATAAGCAAGTTCTCTGAAATAAGTAAATCCTTCGCAAACAATGTCACGGTCATTTTATTCAATTCCAAAGCTTCCGAAATAATTTTATGGATAACATTGCACAGAAAATATCGTACTTCGGAAAGACGCATTTATACCTCAGGGGCAGTTCACGAACTAGCTGAGCGAGACGCTTATATACGCCGGTGACATTTAAGATGTTAAAGTCGTATCGTAGCTTTAAAGTCAAAGTATATTATTATTCAATTCAATACATTGTTACTGTTAGGAGGGAGGGGGGCGCTATGAAAATTGCGATTGAATATTGGTCGCAAATATTGTAAGTTTGAGAAGCACTGCTTATAAGTACCAAGAAGAACGATAGATGCAAAAATAAGCTAACAAGTTCTTAAGTGTGTTACTGGATCAATGAAGGTAAAATGGGTTCTTTCGAAAAAGCCCATACTAAAAAAATGGTTAAAGTTAGTACAGTTTATTAAACAAGGTATTCATTTTATATATTTTCCTTGAAAAATTAAATTACCCAGTCTAAAGAAGTTAACTTTCCGTAATTTGACAATTATCCTTTTTTTATATTTGTATCAGAAAACAAAGCATATACTACATTTGAATATTGGTTTCCGATGTTATCCATATTTTTTTCTTGTATTTAGTGCTAACTAGTACACGAAGCAGGATCTGTATCTCAGTAATGTTAAAAATAGGTATATTTAAGGAACATTTATAAACATTCTATTGAATAAAAATCTCCAATTTTTTTACTGAATATTCTTTGAACCATAATACATACTTTAATCTGAGATTTTATGAATAGGATGTCTGGTTATTTTTAAAAAAATATTTTTGCACAAATCTGTTTTTTTTTCTTTCAAAAACAGTGAAATTTCCTGATGTTTAATGCTATAAATTAAGTCAGAATATTTTTTTGAAAAACTCCCTCGATTAAAGTATGTATTAGAGTGTAATTATTAATTATGCAAAGTTATAAACTGTTAAATGCAGTAGTTTAGGAACAAATGTTCCTTATAGGATAAAAATGTTAGTTTTGAGAAAAATGGATTTAAGTAATGGATTTAGTAGACTTGGCAGGTGGTAAAACATTTTCAAAAAATTATTAAAAATACTTCTACTGCACGTAGAATGATAATTTTTGCACCATTAGAAGCGTAGAAATTCATATTTTATTAAAATGGGAAAAGTGGAAAATGTGTTTGGAGGCCGAAATTCATGAACCTACCCCTTAATGGAGAGGCCTAATACTTCAAATTTTACCCTCATTTGACCGATTCGTATACAATATAGTAATTTTTCGAAACATTTCGCTTTTTTTCCCTTTTATTAATATGTAGATGAGTGTCGAGTATTATGAATATTATTTACATTTCTAAAAATAACTTTACTGGTTATATTTATTTTGTTGTTAGAAAAAAATTAATTTTTTTTAAAAAAAAAGGGTTAATCGGAGGTTTTATGGAATAGTCGTGTAATATGGAATAGGTAATTTAAACCAATGGAAACCCAATTAAAATGACACATATATAAAAGGTAGTTATTTTTAACTATAAAAGAAAAATTTTCAAGAATACCTGAATGTTATTTCTCTGTTTCGAATTTATTAACAAATTTCACAGTCCAGTATAGTCAAGGTGAGCCCACAGAAAACAGTTAAAACATTGAATCCAAATTTTCCCTCGTTGATCTCTCTCCAGAATTTTCCGTTACAGAAAATACATTCGGCATCTTTGTTTTCTGATTCGTTCGTTTATGGTATGAAGTCTGTTATACAAATCATAGAACAGAATAGAATTTTTGGGGTATTTTGGATGAATGAGTGAATATTAACGTCACACTATTCAGCTACACGAGGGCTTTTGGTGATTGGGTATTTTGGAATATCTAGTATTCCACATAATACCCTGCAGACCACCTTGGTGAATGACCCCTTAAACTTTCTTCCTCTTCATAAGCTCAACAGCCTTTTGCAGGCTGATCCTTTTCCAGTTGACCCTATCAGCCTCGATGACCTTCCATAGGTTGATAACCATTAATTTGAGATCCTTTTCAGTATCGTCTGACCATCGTGTAGGTGGTCGCTCCCTATATGTGGTTCCTTCAATTTTCGAAAAAGATACTTTTTTGGCAGGAAAAGCATCGGCATATCTGTAACTTTGTGACGGATCTATAAGCGTCCTTCCATTAACCCTCTAGGGAAATCTTTGGGCTATGAATATCAACAACCCTTTCAGAAGAAGAAACCGTGATATGCAGATTAAGTCTATTATATATAGTATATGTTTGCCTACTAGTTAGTTAGTTAGATAGAAGAGAGTTAGATAGAAGTGAGATAGTTAGTTAGACAGAAGAGAGTTAGATAGAAGTGAGATAGTTAGTTAGAAGAGAGTTACATAGAAGTGAGATAGGGATATAGAAAGAGAGAAAGAGATAGACAGTTTGTGACGGATATATACGCGGTTCCACTAATCCCTTCTTATATCTTTAAGGTAAATATTTATTTCAACCAACCTTCATCGAGTAAAGGAACGTGATTTTTGTAAATGAGGTATATTACATAAATTCAGTTTTCGCAAATTGGCAGTAAGGGAGTTGTTGACACGCTGAAGTTGATACGTTGGATGTGTGCAAGTAGGAGTTAACATAAAGTTTGAGAATTAGTTGTTAGTTGAAGACTGAAAAACAGTGGAATTAGTTAAAGATTACAGAGCTTGGAGCCAACGCCATTTGATCAAGCCGCAGAGAGTGCCTGCAAGTTTCCAGTGTAGGATCCGATGCATTAAAGGTTCAGGTATTGTGCGTTTGATTAAGTAAAAGCTAGTTATTAGTGTGCGACGTCGTAATTGAGCGTATTTAAGCTGTCTTAGATTCAGTTGAGGGTCTGTAGTAGTATCACCGTGTTGTAGAATCTCACCTCCGCACTCTACTATATTTCATATACCTTAATGAGAATTGTATTGTGTCTGATCTATAATAAGAATTAATAAATTAGTTAGATTGAAAACATGTCTGTGGATTATTCTGTTTCTCCCATACATCTTGCCGGGTATACAGGTAGACAAGAGGGTTCAAATGTAAGTAGGAACCGAACGTTATCACAAGTTATTTAGAAGAAAATTGATATTTAATATAAGTTACCAAGAGCTTGAAATATTAAGATGTGGAAGATAGGAAGACTATCTACAGTTCAGGTATTAATCATATTGATAGCGCGTTTTGGTATTTAAATCATTAAAGAGATTTAAGTGACAATTAGTCTCATAACTACAATTTAAATCAAATGTTAAAGTAGAAGATTGATTCATAAAAAGTGGATCAATTGATTAGAAGTATTCTCCGAACACGCGACTCTCGTCACTTAACCTCTGCTCTCTACTTGGAAGCATATTATTTAATCTGATTAATTGATTTATGCTTCAGTTAATTAGTGTGCTGAATAAATAATTAGAAATTATCATGTTAAGTCGTCCTTCACTTCCTCCCACACCTTTAGGCGGGTCACAGAGTAGATGGGGGGGGGAGTTACACCTTTAAACTTTGTCAGCTAAGAGAAATGACCACAATATTACAAATTACAATTCTTTTAAATATAGATTATGCTCAACTTTGATGTTCAAGTCACAAATGTACTAATAGGTTACAATGTTTGAAAACATACCTGCAAAATTTTTTGAAAAAAGTATAAAGGAACTTGACTCTAGCGAGTAGCATGGCAACAACAAGTGGTCAACTATCCTTGCAATGCATCGTGAGAGACTTTCTTCAAGGTTTTTTCATGCACCAGCAGTTACAAACAGAATCAAAACCTCAGTATTCCATATTACCCTCTACTACCTAAGAGGTTGGTCGATAAGTTCTGATACAATAATAAAGTTATTAAAACAAAAAAGCTTTATAAGCAAATTTAAAACTAAATCTTCTTAAATTTTTATTTTACCTTTAAATTTAACATTATGTGTCCTTTTATTCAATTTAATTAATTTTTGACTTCACTTTGTCTTTAAGTCGGTTAGGCTAATCATCTTTAGCTCGAAAGATGATTAGCCTAACCGACTGTCTCTTCACACACTGTCTCTATGTGAATTTACATCTCTGCTTCCCTTAAAAAAAGTTGAGACTTTTCTGGTTAGGATGCTGTATCTGGCCTGTATATTTGCCTCCAACACTGACCCCAACTTACACAGTCGAGTGAATTTAAATTCGAACTGCTGGAAAAATAATATTTGTGTTCTATGAAGTTTCACGTTTTCTTTTAACCACTGCTGGGTTCTTTGTCTTATGAGCAGAAGCAGAGTTCTGTTGAAAAGTCCAACCATGTCCATCGAAAAGGTCTACGTTTAAAAACTCCACTATTGGTTATAAAATAGTATCTTAATAAACTTTTGCTATTGTTTCCACCAGTGGCGCGTGGCCGCGGTAGCCAAGTGGTCTAGGCATCGGATCGTGGCTAGCGTGTCATGAGTTCGATCCCAGTACCCCTGAAGACCTGCCGTGTAGGGGAGCGATGCACGTTAAATCTGTTGAGAGCTCAAACGTCCTCCCGTTGGTGTGGTGTGGTAGTTAGAAGAGGGGGTGCCAGCTCAGGTGTCGTCCGCTTCTCTTGACCATGGTACAAAATTACGCGAACCGTCCCCAAAAGCCCTCGTGTAGCTGAACAGTGGGACGTTAATATTCACTCACTCACTCCACCAGTGGCGCACGCAAGAATTTTTTGAGGGGGAGTGAGTGAATGAATATTAACGTCGCACTTTTCAGCTACACGAGGGCTTTTAGCGTCGGGCCTCATAATTTTGTACTTAGGTCAAGTGACGAGGACGCCATCACTCCCTCTCCTAACAACCACATCACACCAACCGGAGGAAGTTTGAGCTCTCGACAGATTTAACGTGCATCGCTCCCCTACACGGCGAGTCTTCAGTGGTACAAGGTTCGAACTCATGACATGTTGGCCACGAGTTCGTTACCTTGGCCACTAGGCTAACGTGGCCACGAGTTTTGAGGGGGACGAGGTCCAGGGTCGGAAGTCCACCCTTCTCGTATCATACCCAAATACGCCACCAAACATATTCTTTTGATTTTGTCGATTGTTGTTAACAAAAAAAGAAAAAGAATAATATATTAAAGCTAAGGGAGTTATAGATAAAAAAACTCTCTTTTTTGAACGATTAGATTTATAGACTTGGAGTTTTGCAAGCATGTTACTTCTGTTGAAGTAGAGATACGCTAAAAATGGTATTTGAAAAAATCGACTCCGAGGGTTGGGGATGTGAATGATAAATATGCTTCTGCCTTAGAAATTCTTCTGCCATTTTTAAATCAAGAGACATAAGAATATTTTTCAATAAAATCTAAAACTTAATGCTAGTACTTAAATAGTTGTAGCCTAAAAAAGAATATATTAGTTTCAATGTCGGGAAATACCCAGCAAAAATTAAGCGGGCGGGTAACGGCTGGTAACTTCCATATCACGTTTCCTTTTTAACAATGTAGCAGTTAAAATCGCACACTTCAACAACGTTAAAGAAATGAACCCTTTAAACCCAAGTTAATTTAAAACGAAAACTTGCAAAATAACCTGTTCCAAATGAACTTCTCATTCATATAGAAATACTAACTGAATCAAAAAATAATTAAAGGATATCGAGTTGCCGTGAGCGTTATTAACTATCACAATTTTTTATTAGAGAGTAAAAAAATTCAATATATCTATTGTTTCTCTTCTTTAATATATGTGAACTTGCCTTTGTACTATAATTAACGTATGATAAGTTTCTCTTGAAGAAAGGAAACTTTCGCAAACCCTTTTCGATCTGAAAGAACCAGAGGTTATATTGGTATCGACTTTTTCTTTGAGTGTAAGAACCAACCTTCGACATTTTTGCTCACGCTCACACCTGGGAATCGGATTCAAAAAGCACCGAGATAACAAAGCTATTAAGTATGAGACTGACATTTCTTGATTTCTGACGGTAAACAGCCGTCATTTCTCATTAAATGCCGGCGTAAAAGCTGACTACACAAGCTCGCCGTTGTAATCTTCTATCGGATCATTCATCATTTCGTTATTTACCTTTTTTTGCTGCTCGACCGCACCTCAGCCGAGCCGAATTAGCGCTTATTTGCATAAGTGGAAGTGCGCAACCCGCAATTACTGGCACCATCCCTCTGTTACACCGAGAACGTTCCCTTCTATCCGAGGAACACTTTGCAGTGAACTGTTTAAATATCCAAATGCCCCGATGAGGAAATCTGTCTGATGGAAGCGTATTGAAATAAATGGTGTGAACAGATGCACCCATTGAACTCTACTTTTAATATTCCAGTGGAAATAACAGATTTCGCTTAAAATGCGGCACTAATACACACACACACACACACAAATTTCACCAAAAAAAATTGACTGAATAAAATGCTGTGTGGCAAACGATTATTAGTATATCTATTACTTGCAACAGAAATAATTAATATCAGATTCTTTTTAAGTCATTATATACGTAGGTGTTCAAAAGTATTTTTTTAATGGCTATTCATATTGATATGTATTTTTCTCAAAAAGCTTCTGTGATTCGAATTTTGTTTAAGAACGATATTATTTATAGAGTTTCGATTTGTTTTGCTCATTTATCATTTTGATTATTTATTTAGCTTTTATTTTTAAAAAGGTAAAACATTTAGAAAAAAAAATTTTTAAACAATTTTAAACAACATTTAAAACAAAAAGATAAAACATTTTATTTGAAGGGAAAAATTATGTAGTAAAGTTTAGATTATTTCCGTTTTCTGTTAAAAGTGCAGGAAAGAAAAGCAGGTCAATTTTTCATGCTTAAATACTCATGTAAGAAGAAATTAAACTATAAAATAGAATTTAATAAAAAGCCCATTTATTTCAAGCATTTAACTTAAATTTTATATCAATAGGAATGATTTATATATGTTGTATACAAAAAAAGCAAGGCACTTTTAAATAATTAAATAAATTATGATTATTTATAGGCAAAAATGACTTAATTTCATACAGATTATTAAAAGCAAGTAACATAATTTTATTAAGTCAATTCCTACTTAGGTTAAGAAAGAAAATTTTATTTAGTTCCTTTTTATTAAATAATTACAATTAATATACATATATATATATATATATTATTAATTAAAAGCTTTTATTTAACTTACAATGTATGTATGTATGTATGTATGTAATTTGTTCGGGTGGAATCTTGCAACTCAATTTTGAAGCTGATATCTTCCTCCCATTGAGCTGAAATTTTGTATACACGTTTAGTTTGGATGACAATGCATGTTTTGACCATTTATATTCCGATATTGCAATTAATTAAAAAGATATTAATTAAAAACGTTAAACTAGTTTTGGGCGCCAACTTGGATATATCTGCATTGTTGTAATAATTTTATTGTTACAACAATGACAAAAGTTGGCGTCGAAAATCGGTTTTCAGCCAAACTGGAATTTCATAACGTTGTGCTATTGACAGTATTAATTAACTTTGTCTAAAAACTAATTACATTTCTACAACGTAAAAATAATCTAATTTCTACAACGTATGCAATTTTTTTACAAATTTCTATCTATTTTCTTGGATTTAAATTCAAAACAAAAAAGTAGAGCTATTTTTCAAGTAGATTGGTACATTGTATACCTTTCTCAACGCTGCCAAGTTAAACTAAGATGGAGTATTGAAGAAATTCTTTAAAAAATTTATCTAACTTTAATCTATGAAACTCAGACAAAAAATAATTACAGAATCGGAAAGATCATTTTTATGTATCTTACCCATCAAAAAGGAATCCGCTAGGAAAACAATGAGAGAAAAATATTATCTAGAAATGCAATATATTTTCGATTAAAAAAATAATTTTATAATAAAATGAAGGAATTTTTTAAAGAAATTTTCTAATTTTAAGCCTTCAAGTAATTTAAATATACCTCATTTTATCACCAGTAATCTAAACACACACTACGACATGTGTCCTTAAATTTAATTACAAATAGAATCTGTTAATTTTATTTGAGTTTTTTTTTTTTGAAAAATTACGGCAATTTTGTTTTTCTAGATGAGTTAGGCACATTGTAAAACCAGCTCAAGGTTATTTATATTCATAAAATGTGCCAAAAGAGAATAATTTGCAAAATGACCTGAAATATTTTAAAAATAAGGAGAGAAAAAAATCGAATCTTAGAAGAAACATTTCGTTAAATAGGAAATGCACTTCGCTATTTGGAGTTGTTTTACGATGAAAAGAGTAATATGTGCTTGGTTCCAGGAAAAAGTTCTTAAAATAGAGAAATTCCCCAAATAGAAGTTCGTTACATGGAGATCTGACTGTAAAAAAATAATGCGATGGTTAATTATTTTTTCAAAATCAAGTTTCTAAAGATGAACTGAGCAATTAAAAAAATAGATTCTTACTTAGAAGATATTCAATGTCCAGCAAAAAATTACCTTATTTGATAAAACATTCTTTTTTGATTACAACATGCGTTTTGAATCTTAAGCATTTTATTGATTAATACAAATATTTAAATGCCTTTTGAAGTTTTTTAATAAATAACTAAAATTTTCTTCTAATATGTTAGAGAAATATATCCCTTATCTTCAAAATATTTCAAATAAATAATATATCCTTTAAGTTTTTCAAAAATAGTCAAAATTTTAATTAAACATTTAATAACTTTGTCATTTATGCAGATAATCTCACTAAACCTTTTTTTTTTCGTGTGTAGAATAATGTTACCCAAAATCTGCAGGAAAATTTAAAAAATTGCTTAAAAATTACGGATTTAAAAGAAATTGTGTTTTTAGTCTAATACCCTTTTGCGAGAATTAATTCAGCTAAACCAGGGATGGTGAACCAGCATTCAATGAGTTGAACAGGCTGAGAAACCTGTCCAGCGATAACTAAAAAGTAAAAAATAAATTAAAAGTAAAAAAAACTTTTTTAAGAACAAGCTTTTATTTAAACGCGCTAAAAAGAATAAAATAAACTTTTCCTTTAAAACTTTTTTTACTATCAACTTATAACGTCATTACACAATTTATATGATATAAAAGCTTGTCGCGAGATTTACCTGTGTAAAACAAGTAAAATAAATAACTTGACCTGATTGATTTTAGTTTTTAAAAATTCAAACTAAGTAAATATGAGTACTTAAATATTGCGACAAGCTTTTATATCATATAAATTGTGTAATGACGTTATAAGTTGATAGTAAAAAAAGTTTTAAAGGAAAAGTTTATTTTATTCTTTTTAGCGCGTTTAAATAAAAGCTTGTTCTTAAAAAGTTTTTTTTTACTTTTAATTTATATATGACAGAATCATAATATTAAGTAACAAAATGGAATAGATTTTCTTTGCAATTTTCCATTTTCCTTTCTATATTGGGTGTTGGACTATTATTTTTGTGTTTGTTATTATTTATTCATTAATTAAATTGAATTATTCCAATAAATAGTATAGTAAAAAGAAATCACACTCTCAGAAATTTGCCATCCCAAGCGAAATTCGAACCCACGACTTTGGATAAAAGTCCAACACCCTATCCATTGCGTACAGGGAGACAACGAGGATCTTTCCTTCTTATATATGGTGTTGGACTATTATTTTTTTGTTTGTTACTATCTATTCATTAATTATATTTAATTAATGAATAATATTTGAAAAACTGTATTAACGTTAAGTGACATCTACTACAAGTTTTAAAAAATGTATTTGCAATTTTCCATTTTCCTTTCTATATTGGGTGTTGGACTATTATTTTTGTGTTTGTTATTATTTATTCATTAATTAAATTGAATTATTCCAATAAATAGTATAGTAAAAAGAAATCACACTCTCAGAAATTTGGCCATCCCAAGCGAAATTCGAACCCACGACTTTTGGATTAAAAGTCCAACACCCTATCCATTGCGCTACAGGGAGACAACGAGGATCTTTCCTTCTTATATATGGTGTTGGACTATTATTTTTTTGTTTGTTACTATCTATTCATTAATTATATTTAATTAATGAATTAATATTTGAAAAAACTGTATTAACGTTAAGTGACATCTACTACAAGTTTAAAAAAATGTATTTGAACTTGAGTAGGTGAATAAAAAGTATTCTATTAACGATTGAAAATTTGAACAAGATATGCATTAATAAATATATATAGAGAGAGTGTGAAATAATAGTAGGAATTGAAAAAGGATGGTAATTTAAGCTTTTAATTTCCATTTAAGAGAGCACGAGACACATCTAGGAAAAAAATTCATTGCCGTCATTTTTAAATTAAGGAAAATATTATAAGCAACTTTCTATCTCGAGCAACAACACTTATTAAAATCAAAAGTTTAGCCTTTTTTCATTACGTAAAAATGAGTAAACAAATTTTGCCTACGTATTTAGTTTTTCCGATTTTGGCATTTATTTATCCTACATCAAATTTTTTGACACATTTTTTTCTAGTTAAAAGGCTAATTGCATCTCAAATTTTGCTTGAATTCAGCAAATTTTTGAAACATTATTGCTTATATTATGAAATACAAAAATCTTAGATAAACTCTGGATTATTCTGATAATTTACAAAAAAATTCAGGGGTCGACAAATTTTATGTTTTCTAGAGAAAATTACACTGCGAAATTCAAATTTTATTTTCAGTATTTAAGTTTTATATCAATAACTCATGGTGAGATTAAAATGGCGAGATTCAAAATTTAAAAAGTTAGCACTTCAAAAAAAAATATGTATTATCAGTACTAAATGCCATTTTATGTTACATTTCATGACATTAAGTTTAATGGTAGAGATTATGTCATTTCACGTTTCATTTACCTCGAATGCCACTTCTTAATAGCTGCCTCTGTAAAATTTTTTACTTAAAACCAGTTAACTGTGATTGACGAGTATACTCGTCATGGAGGAACTGTAGAATTTTGTGTCATGACGAGTATATTCGTCATGGAGTTGTAGAATTTTGTGTCATGACGAGTATACTCGTCATGCGTAAAAAGTAGCGACCATTGGTTATTTAACTTACAATTTTTGAGAAAAACATATTCTTAAATTTCAAGATGCTTAGAATACTTTGAGGCCAAGCCGGTGTAAAACAAATAAAGAAAAAAATGAAAAATTTCGATTAAATCGAAAATTTCGTCCTTATGCAATGGCTTATAGACTAGAGATAGACTTTGTACTTTTGAACACCAAGATCACAAGTGACGGGACGACACTTCGGCTTGTACCCTGCTATCCAAACTTCTACAGCATGCCAACGTAAGGGTTTTGAGTCTAGACAGATCACGGGTCTTAACGTTGTAATAGTCTTGCCTGCTCGCCTATAGGTGTACGAGGGTTGGAAGGAACACTAGTCATAGTTTAACAAAACAATCTAATTTATTCTTAATATTAATCAACACACAAATTCAATCGATTCAATCTAACAGATGCCCCTAATTTATCACTCTGCCGACAATAAACAAGGCAAGCATAATATATGAAAACTGTTATACTAACCACACTTACTCAAGGCGATCACTTTGACTTCTTATCTGTTTAATCTGAATTTAATCTCGGTGACAATTCGTCACCTTAAGTAATTCAATTAGCAAATATTAAATATCCCGGATTCACATTCAGTTTGATTAATCGCTGCTCCGATCACACACACACAGTCTTGCCTATCTCTTTCTAACGGTGGATTACGGCGAGTCTTTTGGCATATGGGCTGTAAACATCTCTCGATCCTATATCTGATAGTCTTTCTCTCCCTAACCTGAAAATTTTGACTATATATAGTAGTCTTAATTAACATAATCATGTTTTCTTCTTCGCGAAGCGGACTTTTATGATAAAATAATTTTTAAAGACCAGAAATTCCCCAAAAGGACAATTAGTAAAAGGAGCTCAGATAGAACCGTCACAACTTATAGCATCCCCTTTAGTGATGGGTTTTTAGTGGCACCAGGAATCGAACCCAAGACTCAACAGAAGCAACCCCTTATTATTTGGCATTCGAGGAGACTTTATGAACATCAAAACAGGTACTTGAGATTTAATAAAGCTCTTTTAGATACCCTACCATAAAAAAGGATTATTTTTAGTTGTAAATAAACAATATGTGTCTAATGAAAATGGGAGGAATTATCTTTCCTGTAGAAAGTTTTCAATCAAAATGTTGTTCTTAATGATACGAGAAGCTGTGTGGTATGGGATATTCATTTGTCTGCCACGTTAAGAGGGTAAATAATAATTACACTTAAAAATAAAATTTTTCCAGCGACTTCTCTCGGTTCATGATTTTATACATTACGCTTAATTATCTTCCTAATTTGTATAATTGCATCAAAAAAAGTAGTTCTTCAATAGTCTCGCTGGTGACCTTGAAGGTAGGATAAGGTCAAAGACACTTCACCATTGCCACCGTTTCGTCTTGATTATCTCATAAAAAGTGTTTACGTTTAATTTTCGGCCATCACTAATTGCTTCTTCTCACACCCTTTTGATTAAAACGCAATCTTCTCCGGCCCCAACCCGTTTTGCCCCCGAGGGACGAAAAGCCATCATCGCAGATTGAAGAGCCTCCTCTCTACCAAAATACAATGTTATTGGGACTTCACTTATTCATAGCTTGCGACAGCTTGAAACTCGAAAACAAGGAACACGGAATTGGATTGTTTGTGATTTCTGGTTCACCGGCGATTAAAGTTCACAGGATGTGTTTCTTTCTTCTTTTTTTTTTCATTTTTTGCTGTAATTTTACTTCATAACCGCAGGGAACAAGTGCTTAGTGTTCAAGACTATTTACTGATAATGCTTTAAGAATCGGATCAACACTCGGAGAACAGTTTTTCATGTGTAGTAATTATTTAATAATAGTATTATGACCTTATAACTTTGCTGATACATAGAGTGCGCGATATACTTTACTCATTTATTCAAATCAATGTAAAACTAGTGCTTCTCAAACTTTCAATATTTGTGACTCAATATTCAACCATAATTTTCACCGCCCCCCCCTCCATTTATAAATAATAATATATTGAATTCAATAATACTATACTTTGACGTTAAAGCTACAATACGACTTTTCATTAAAAGACACCAGCGTATATAAACGTCTCGCACAGCCAAAATGTTAATAATTACCCCAGACGTATATATACGTCTTTCCGAACTACGATCTTTTCTGTGCACTGCTATGCATAAAATGATTCCGAAGGCTTTGGAATGCAATAAAAGAACCTTGACAATGTTTGCGAAGGATTTACTTATTTCAAGGGATTTCCTTATTTAATCCTTTTCTCTCCCCCCCATCCAACACATCACATACACTCGCCTACGAGGAAAATGAAGGCATTAGGGGGCGAATCACGAAACTTTTGATCTGCCGTTGAGGAATTCGTATAATTATCAAGATAACTGATAATTTCTTAATTTAATTAACTTGCCTTTGAAAGTCTGCGTACACAGGCGATCATCTTTCATATTCATGTAAAGATCGTTAATTAAATGAAAAGTCTTTCTGAATCAATACTATTCATTATTGATTCATCTAACGTCGTACATTCAAATAGTATAAGCAACAATCATCTGTGAATATTACATAAAATAATACAAATATTTATAACTTGAGAACGACACAAATCGTGTGTGTCAAAAGTCTGCGTACACAGGAAAAAACCTTCAAAATCATGGTATAACTAATGGTATAAAAGTTAATACTTTTTAAGCTATTCCGTTCTTTCTATAACTCTCTCATCATATTTGGCAGGGATTTAATTAGCTTAGTTGTCTCATCTGTGTATATTTTGTTCCATTCTTCTACCATGACATATATGAGCATTTCCTTGGATGTTATTACGTTTTCCCTGATTATTCACTCGAGTAAATCCTACAAATGCTGTATTGTGCTTAAGTCTGGGGACTAGGATGGCTTACGGGATTGGTTTGGGACATGTCATAACAGCTACGGCTTCACAATGACTTCATAATGGGAGTCATTTGCTCGGTACCTTTGTGCCACTGAAAGTAAAAATCCTCACTCAACGCAAGTTTCTTTGCACTGATTGATTCAATAAATTTCAGATTACCAGCCGAAAGGCTTCCAATGCACCCACAAACATATGCCATTCACATCATATTTTAAGGCAGATTAAAATTCGGAAATATAGAAGAGATCGTGACTGCTTCACCGAACAATTCAAGTTCGGAGAATTCCCCCCCCCCCCCAATTCTTGCTGAGGTTTTGTAATCACAGCTCGTAACTGCGGATGCTTTCTTTATCGGTTTATAAATGGAAGAGCATTTGTTGGTTTGTAAATGGATATTGTTTAGGTCTGTGCAACAGCACAGATCCAGGTCGAATGGGAAATGGGTGTTCTCATTTTAATGTATCTTCAAATCACGAGAAAAACATTCTTAACGTGAAATATTAAATTATGAAATTAAATCGTAAAAGGCTGTGATTTACTTGTGAGTGCCGTTTGAAAGCTGGCAAGAATCCATCGATATATTAAAAAACAAGATAAAATCAATCACAATAGGAATAATCAAAAAATAAGTTCACAATAAAATGTTCATCATTGAGAGTTCGTTAATGAAAAATACATAAATAGAATTGGATATTTTCCCGTTTATTAATTACTTTAACACCTTATGTTTCCGCGTCATTCATGCTTCGAGTTTTAAAAAAATTTCTGACACTTTTAGAAAAATACTTTTAGTGCTTTTACTAGAAAACGCATGAAGAAACGCTTATATAGAATTTTTATATTCCAGTTTTTTTTTTTTTGTTACGATTTTAACTTTAATATATATAAGAAAATTTTATAAACATTAACTAAATTTCAAATATACAAAATTTTATTTTATAGGTTACGTTAAATTTTTGTTAGCTTTTCCAATGTGTTGTTTAGAAAAGTTAGAAGATATTGTAAAAGGTTCAGAACGAGAAAAAACTTATAACCAATTACCTTTATAGGAAACAAGAAATCTAATAAATAAGAAACATTATCATGTTTACATACTTGGGAATTTTGTTTGTGTTTTAAATAAAAAGTGAAAAGTATATAAAAAAAGAAAAATATCAGAATGTTACATATCATGTCTCTTAGGGCAGGGGTGGCCAACCTTTTTATTAGAAGTGCCACTTTCGAATAAAAAATAATTAAGCGCACCACTTCCAACTTTTCGAACAAATGAGAAAGTGGGAAAATGTCACTGCGATTGTGTGAAGTGGAATAGGCTTATTACGTAACTATTGTAGCACATTTTTAAAGCATAATTTTAAGTAGTGGAAATTTAAAAACAATATAATAAATGAGACCAAAGCACAAACTTAAAATTTATTGTTAATCAGTTCAGTTAACTCTGAACGGTATTCTGATTTTGTTAAGTTAATAACAGAAAACATTTGTTCACAAACGTATGGTGATTTGAATCTACAGCAATGTCTTATAGCTTAATCGTGTAAATTTGAAAAATTGCTTGTCAGTACAAATTTCCAAAATTCAATAGAATTCCTTATATTTGCTTTTCAGTGTAGTATGGTGTGACGTTTGATTCAATAATGGTAGCGTGTTTGAAATATAATAATTTAGCTTAATTAAGTCACAGCTATTATTTACATTAATATACAATTTTGCACTATGAGATGACTTTAGAGTTCCAAAATAATTTTGTGAGGGAGGGATCTTGTTGGGTCTGTTCACTGCCAGGTTCCGCTGTCCACTCTCACGGGTCCTTTTGCGGTCCCTCCGCGGTTGACCGTCTCGGAGCGTCCCCTTTCACACCCCACATCCGGTGGTGGCGAAATGCTTCCCCTCGGGTCAAAGGTTGCAGGGCTAATTAAGACATGTCCGTCGCAGTGTATTAGCGACTGCAGGTGTCTTTGCACGTGTGGTCATCAATTCTTCTAAAAACTGATCCGACCGTGGGAAGCAAGTCCCAGATGTCTCAAAGAGGGGACGCACATACGTCACAATGGTGCTGTATGCAATAATTTGATTTTGATTTCAGGTGAGTAATAACTAACATTTTGCAGAGAAATTGGGAAAGGATTTGGGAAACGATCTGCATTTTTTTTTTATCATTTTGAAAATCCTCAAACCTAGCACTGAAAGAATTGTGCAAAAATGGATATTAAGTTTTTAAATCTATTATATCTCTGAGCACTATTAACTTGGATAGATAGTTCCTGACTAATGTGAAATATGTTAATTTTTCCCCTCCAAAATCCAAACAGAAAAAGCAAAAGTTTGTCCACAAAAGAAGGTATTTGATCCACTAGGGTAGAAAAATATAATCTTTTCTCTATAATCTTAAATTTAAATTATAGTAATGTCCCTTAATATCGGTAAGAACAGTTAAATCCCATAGCCTGTCTTCATTCTAGAATAGCAAGTACTCACTGGGCAGTCCAGTGTTTTTTCTTCCAGATATTTTTTTAAAAAATACGCTCCCTCAAATTTCTAAATCTCGTGAGTGAAAAAAGCTTTGGAAAGCCAACTCATTCATCAATGCAGGTACATTCTCTACACGATAAATTTCTACTAAATCTCAATTAAGTTAACTTAAAATAAATTTTGAGGGTTTTTTTTGTTTGAGACAATTGCATTTAAATAAAATTGTTATTTATTATTATCTTTTTTAATTAAAATTTTTTTTTCAAGTCTTCGCGTGCCACTGCTACAATTCCGTCGTGCCGCTGGTTCGTCACCCCTGTCTCAGGGTAATTGATATCATTGTCTATCGATCACTTAAAAGTTGATTAAATGCAATCTATTCTATTGGAAGCCATCAAATCTCTAAATTATGTACTTGGTATGTGGAAACAATAAAAGTTATCTGAAGTTCATGTTAAGGCATAGACGTGCAACAACACAAAACAAGTCAGTATTTAACCCGAACTGCTAAAAGAATTATAATTAAAATTTTTTTTATCACTACAACACCTTTAAAGGATTACTGTCATCAGTGGTTTATTTCAAACTGCTTGAAAAAATCTCCGATATATATATATATATATATATATATATAAAAAAAATATATATATATATATATATCTATTAGACTGAATGTAAGCACTCGGTATGTCCCTCAACTACGGTGCCGAGGTAGCACAGAGGTGATGATTACGTACTCGTGGCCGGCCTGTCATGAGTTCGAGCTAAAGTGATACTGAGGACCTACCAAGTAAAGGGGATAATTCACGTTAAATCTGTCGTGACTTAAAGTCCTCGAGTTGTCGTGGTGGAGAAATTTGGAGAGTGGGATGCCTGCTCAGGTGTCATCCTCATCATTTGATCGAGGTTTGAAAAAATGAGGTTTGTCGCCAAGAGTCCTCGTGTAGCTTTAAAGTGCGACTTCAATAAACACTCACTCGATCCGTAATTGTGGGCAACCGTGCAAACCTCTGAAGGTGGCACAAGAGAAATTTCGCTCAGAATACAACGAATGGAGGATTATTCTCTTCACAAACAAGCCTCATTCTGCTCCAAAGTCAATAGGTGGCTTTTAATTTGGTGAAAATGGGGTAGTAGAAATAATCCTGGATATGGGCTCGATGGAAAGAGTGTAATCTATGTGTCATCATAAGAGAATGAATGCAGGTTTAATTGTTTGGGAATGAAAATTCTTATTCTTGATGGCATTAATGCTGCAACCATTAGTGATAAGTTTGTTTACATGGATGTTAACTCCACATCGCACTGAACTAATTACCGATTTCAACTAAAAAGAACTTTCGAACAGGTAGTTAGCCAATTTCAAACTCCACCAAAAGCAAAAAGAAATAAAGTTTCCGTTTAAATATGTACTCTTTTTCCTTTGAAACTTCCTTGGCGCTCTTCTTTTATATTCAACCTCAGGCCTATCTCGTGTTAATACCCAGCAGTAGTCGGCGGCTTGTTTTCCTCCCATCTTCCTTGATATTTGCGCTCCATATCTTTGATCGTGGAACCTTTCACCCTGTTCTTTGCTGATTTTTTGAGAGAAAAGTCTGCATAGGATAGAAGGAAATGTATTTTTTTTTATCCAACCAACTCAAGCTTCTTTTTCCTTTGTTGTCATTGTCGTCTCACAAATTCTTTATCTTTTACCACAGTAAAAATTACCTCTTTCTCGATTTGAATTCAAATAAACCTGGAAACTTTTTGCACAGGTTTTTGAAACAATCGCCATATTTTGGAATAGCCTTGTAAAACTGTTTCATTACACCTAATTTTAAATGCTAATGGAATCCCTTTTCGGTTCAACTCAGCTGTTCCGAATCACGTTCTCGGTACCGGCTTAAGATTTTGTCTCTTCAACCATTCTGTTTTAAAGCAACGTTGAGTCTTATCATGACTGCCCTACTCACAAATAGAACATGTGAATATTGTATACCCACCTTGTTGATAAAGACGCATGATAACTTTCAAATCGCCGCAAATGGTTGGGATATTTCAATTTGTTGAAGACAAAAAAGTCAAGCTTTCATAGTGTTCCTTTAAATACGTCGAGTGTCGAGATGGTAAAAATGCATACTGGCTGAATTGATGAAAAAAGACATCTTTAAGGCTCCTTTACGAGGAATCTATGGACAACCTCCCTTCATTCTTGTCGTAGGTGATATTAAATTTGCTCATCAACCCAGGAATTGCTTGAATTACAACTATGCACAAGTAAATTCATTTTTAAATTATATTTCTCTCTAATTCTTCCTTTTTAATGTTTAAATATTTTTCTTTGTCTTTTTTCTCCTTCTATTTTTTTTATCAATTTCAATATGTTTTTGTTTATTTAGTTTAATTACAATAAAACTATTTAGGTGGCGCCACTAATTTTTGTTTCTGGTTTAACCAATTTTAACACGTCATTTAGCGTTGTTGCTTGACAATGTACTGATCTTTATTTTCTCATGTGGATTGCATTTTTTCATGTAAGTTTTTTGCTTTATTTTTCCTTTCATACTAGATCTTTTCATCATTATTTTCATATTTTTCTGTCGGTTGCAAAGTACACGTGGTTGATCTTAGGCCTAACTTTTCAATATGGTTTGTTTTGCTATTATGTCGAAAATTTCTGCTGTGCGGAGAAGGTTGGATCCGTAAAATATATTCAATCCTAACTTTGCTGGTCCTAATTTAGCACCAGCTTTAGAAATCATAATAGGTCTCCGTTTTAGTCTATTGACTCTTCTGGTTTCTTACATTTTAAAGTTCTAACTTTGTTTCCTGCTATACATACACTTATTAAATTCTTGTACAGTATACTTTTCCATCATTTTTTATAGTTATGTTTCTTGAAATCTGGTTTGTATCTTCTAGCTTTGTTATTGGTGTAATTTAGTATTATCATTTTGTTATACTGTGTATTTTTTCATTTTCTGATACTGTATATATATATATATATATATATATATATATATATATATATATATATATATATATATATATATATATATATACAGTATCATAAAATGAAATTATGATACTATATCTTGTTCAAATTTTCAATTGTTATTAAATAACTTTCTATTCATCCATGCAAAGTAGGAATTGGCTTAATATTTTTATATTACTTGTTTTATTTAATTTTTCCTTTTATTTTCTACATTTTTCGTTGCATTACACTAATCATAAGTAGCAATGAAGATTCCTCTATTATTGCTCTACTTCGGAAAAAAATTCAGTTTATTACTGATGATTTTGTACATTTTAAAATATCATGCCGCATCAAATTGATGGTGAACAGATTGAAGCATAAAATGCTCCGATGTTATTGATATCCACCGATCATAATGCATTTCTTTTCATTTTACTTGGACTTGACAAGATATTAATAGAGGCAATTCATAACAATACTAGGTTATTTATGACCTGAATAATTGAGAGGTATAATCAATGGATATATAATATCTGTTGTTAATTAGAAACAAATGGTTTCGAGTTTATGCCAAGACTCATTCTTAATTAAACCAGAAGGGTTTTCTTTTTAACTCATTAGGGTATCAAAATTTCTCTTTGATTCTTCCGAAGTATGAATGGCGTTTTACAGTTATTATTGATCACTAAATTATTCGCACAAAGTTTGATAAATCAGGTTTCATATTTCTGCTCTCTTCATATTCACACACACTCAAAATTATATTTTATTTAATTTGTTTGAATGCTAACACATCAAGAGTTTTTATTGAAATGGTAGTATAGAAATTCAAGCAAAGTATAAAAACAGGAATTACCAATAATATACAGCAGATCATTCGCCTATTAAGGAAACCATTTTTCTAATTAATTTTTTTTCATAATGCCGTACTTTTTTGCTTATATATGATAGCCATGATTCTTGATAATAGCTCTTGCTCGAGTTTTCCTTGAAAGTAAACTTTTTCTTTGTACTGCCATGCCAATTTTACTCCATTCCTCTTGAACCGTTTTCCGAAGTTTGTCCAGAGTTCTTGGATGCCGTTTTTCTAAGGCTCTTTTTAATAAACCAAAAACGATACAAAATTGATCTTTTATTATAGTTACCTATATATATCCATGCTTCATCGAGTGTTACCCCAAATTTCTATTTTTCATGTAATTTTCTACGATTTATTTTATTTCAGCAATATGTTTGGGTAAAAACAGATGAACTTTAGGTTTAAACATCTTTTTTAACTTTAAATCTTCACGAAGGATTTTGCTTAGAGTGAGTGCCGGAAGACTTTCCTAGTTTTGATGCAATGAATCTTTGAATCGGCGGATTTTTTTCAGGGCCAGAGACTTCACTTTCTTGATAATTGCCTTGCGTTCTAACAATCTTAGGAAATAAAATACACATTTACACAGATTGATTGATTGAATATTAACGTTGCACTGTTCAGCTACACGAAGGCTTTTGGCGACGGACCTCGTAATTTTGAACCCCGATCATGTGACGAGGACGAACCTGAGCTGGCAACCCCTCCCCTAACTACCACACCAAAGGAAGGACGTTTGAGCTCTCGACAGATTTAACGTGCATCACTCCCCTACACGGCGGGTCTTCAGTGGTACTGGGCTCGAACTCATGACACACCAGCCATGATCCAATACCTTGACCACTTGGCTTCAATGGCCACACATTTACACTTATATAATACACTTATAAATGTATCAGTACTGCACAGTGGCGCACACAAGGGTGAGGTCCTTGGGTCTGGACCCCTCCAAAGCCCTTGATTTCTTTTCGATTGATTGTTATCCAATGTAAATAGTACATTTAATTTAATTAAGTATTTGTTATTAATAATTAAATTAAACGTTAATTAATTATTTATTCAAAAATTCATTTTTGAATAAATAATTAGCATTAATTATTCAAAAATTAGTTTTTTACTGTTTTTTATTCCCGAAAATTGACAAAATCAAAAGAATATGTTGCACGGTGTATTTGAGCATGGTAACAGAAAAGTGGACTTTTGACTCTGGACCTCCCCCCCCCCCTTTTTTTTTTGAAAATTCTTGTATGCGCTATTCGTACTGTACGATGTATTTCATAATTAGTTTAAAAATACAAAGTTAAGAACAAATTTAATATCTACCAGTGACCCATTTTAGTCACCACACACACACACACACACACACACACACACACACACCACACACCACACACACACACACACACACACACACACAACACACCACACACACACACACACACACACACCCACACAATTATATACAAACATTAACACTTATCTTGATAATTTGTACAGTTTATAAATATATAT
This sequence comes from Trichonephila clavata, assembly GCA_019973975.1. Lineage (NCBI taxonomy): Eukaryota > Metazoa > Arthropoda > Arachnida > Araneae > Nephilidae > Trichonephila > Trichonephila clavata. The sequence goes on along the minus strand of BMAO01007607.1, from coordinate 67,360 downwards.
AATCCTTTATATATATATAACTGCTGCTTAAAAGTAACGCAATTTGCTCCCCAATGTCACCCTTTTCCCCATAGGCACGCGTATGTGAGGTATGGGGGGGGGAGAGAAAAGAAATAAATAAGCAAATCCTCTGAAATAAGTAAATCCTTCGCAAACACTGTCTAACTCCTTTTATTGCATTCTAGAGCCTTCGGAGTAATTTTATGGATAGCGGTGCAGAGAGAGAGAGAAAGATTGTACTTCGGAAAGACGTATATATACGTCCGGGAAAATAACGTTTTCACTAAGCGAGACTTTTTTTCCGCCAGTGGCACTTAAGAGGTTAAAGTCGTATTGCAGCTTTAGCGTCAAAATACAGCTTTATTGAGTTCAATATATTATTATTTACGTGGAGGAGAAGGGGAGCGCGATGAAAATTATGATTGAGTATTGGGTCGCAATATTGAAAGTTTGAGAAGCACTGCTACACGCAAGTCATAATTAGCACACAGATTTGAATAAAAAAATAAATCTCGTGTATTTCTTCGTTGCCCTGAACAGAAACAGAAAATGTTCGATTGTTTCTACAGATCCTGGTCGTAAGGGCCTCCTATTGGCGGCGTTATCTCCCAATCAATCCATTTATCACGCGCTTAATTATTCATATGGAATGGAGGAACCGTAACCCGATCCCTTGCACCAAAAACAGCAGACGATCGGCCCAAGCGATTAGGCGAGCATTCCCCTCACGTCCAGAGCTCGTGACGGGTCCACCCCTTCTCGTTTCCCTTCATGTATCGTCTGTCCCATTCGAACGCCCTGAAGATTAGTAGAAGGGTTTGTTGAAGAGGAAGAAACGCAAAGGTCTTCAATTCGACAGTTTGTTCGGGGGAAGTTGAGAGAGAACTGTCCGTGGTATCACTCTGAAAATTGTGTTCTATTTCACTAGAAATTCCTTATAAAGTCAGTATTTTATTAATTTGGTATGCGAAGTGTTCTTATGAAGCTCAAATCTTGTGTGGTCTAAAGCAGCTGTTTAAGTTTCAATCACCGCGACCTTCCTTTATGTATCATCCTGACATCGCGGATCCCCAAGATTTTGAACACCCTTCCCTGACTACCAGGACACGACTGGGCAATTTGAAGGTACCTCAATAATTCTGCCTCAGATACTTATATACAGACATTTTTAGCACTTCCTTTTTTTCGTTTAAGAAAACAGTAAACATTTAATTAAAAAAACTATGTTCTAGTAATGGTTATGTGTAATTGCAAACAATTAAAAAGATTGAATTAATGTTCCTGATCGAAATACATATTCTAGTAGAGTTTTTTTATTCGGAGAAATTTAATGATTTAGTCTAGAATGGCACATCTTTCAGTTTTTCCATGGGGCATTTCAGAGAGTCTGTAAAAGCGGGAAATCCTCACATTAAATTTGATACTTTCGTTAACCTCCCAGACAGATCTGGGGACCCCCAGGGATCCGCGGACTACAGTTAAAGAACCACTGTGCTAAAGTGCTATGTATTAACAATATTTTGTTTCTTGATATAAAGTTTCTAATAAAAACACAAGATGGATTGAAATAAAATCTATGTAAGAAAATGAAACGTTGAATTAGCTTTTTTATTGATTTTAATTACTAACAATCCCATACCATATTCAAAATATAGATTTTTTAGAATAACCAAAGCAATAAAGCTATATTTTCAAATTTCCCTCTTTTTAATCACAGGAAAAGATTAAGCTGTAAATTTAAAAATCCTATTTTATATTACAAATTTTTATATTACATTTATGTGATCACACTTAAATTCTTTTGTCATTGCAATAATATTCAATCACACAAAGCACAATAATATTCAGTTGCACAGTAATATCAAAGGCGTGACTAAGAAAACGAACTAATTTAGCAATTTATAAGTATATTTCTGGTTTGAAAATAGAAATCCATAATAATAATTTGTTCGTGTAAATTCGTGTAAGTTTCGGAGTTATGGGGCCCTTTGTCGAAATCGGGGGCCAGGGTTTGAGACCATAACTTCTTTTTTCACATTTTCATGCATTGTCATCCACTTCTTAGCTATGGACCAAATTTCAATTCTGTTGCTCATTGGGAAGTTAGTTTAAAATCAATTACAAAATTCCACCTGGACAGACAAAAAAGCGAGTTAATAAAAACAGGGCAATATATATATATATAATAATTCAAGTTAAAATTTTCTCTTGAGGGATTCTAATCCATAATAGTTTTGAGCCCTTCAGGACTTCACATGATACTGAATTTGTAATTTACCACCTGACGGGATATAACCATAACCTCATCTCCCCCAAACTAAAAGTTAAGCATTTTTAAATTAAGGATGATTCAAACTTGCATCTCCCGAGGATCTGGACTAATTGAAAAACATTTACCGGATATCGTATAATTTTAATAGTCGGTGTAAATAGACGAGATTTCTGAAAGGAAAAACGGTTGCTTTTGTGAACGTCATGTAAACTGCGCGTTAATGTCTTAATACTTTTTTTTTATGTTTGTGTGTGTTCTTTCTACGTAACAAAATAAACGTGAATTAAAGAAGTAGCATGTCTCCTCCTTAATCCATTCAACTGCTACCACTAGAAATTAAAGAGTCCATTTAAAAAGGTCGTAGTTTCAACCCAATTGTTTCCTGTACAATGAAATACGCTTAACGCTTAAACACTTAGGAGGAAATATCGCTCAACACGAAATAATACAACAGTCCCGACAAACTGCTATGTATTTTCAAGCATTTTTCTCTTAACATGAAACGAAAATTGCTTAACACGAAAAGATTTTGCTTCTGGGAATGAACACCTAATGAATTGTTTGAGAAAGATTTTGTATTATAGAACTATCCTATTGTACCAAAGGAAGAAAAGTAAATGATGATAATGTGTGTACAGCCCCAATTTTTTTTATGTCATAGAAAGTAATTTTGGAGTTTGTTAAAAGCTCAAAAAATATCAATGAGACAGATTCTGACGATGAAAATGGAATGAATAATGCAGCTTCTGTTCCCACGTCATCTAAAATGAGGAACATCATGAGAAGTATGCGCAGTTATTTAGACGCACATTATCTCCGATGATGAAAAGGATAAAAAAAGTTCGGCATTGAACAATTTGATGCTGAAAAAGACAATGCAAAGAAAAATATCAGATTATTTTCCGAAAAATTAATAGGCATTTTGTTTTTCAAAAGATTTGAAAATTTTGTGTTAAATCTCATTAAAGTTTTGTGAATGTTTTTGTGTCATTGATTTTTATTAAAAGCATGCATATGTGCACATCCATGCAAATAAAATGTACTCTAATAAACTTAATTTTATTGAATATGTTGTTGTTGTTTTGCAATAAATATCCTTTAACACGAAAAAATATTTCAATTCCCTCAGTTTCGTGTAAAACGATTTCCACATTGTATTTTATAACAAATAAAAAAATACAAACTCTCTCTCTCTCTTGTGGTATTTCCAAACATTCCATTCAAAGATGGACATATATCAATCTTAATTTTAAAGAACCATTTATATTGATACGGTGCATTTCATGTCGTTCTAATTTTTTTTTTTTAAATCGGTAAGTGGTGGGGTTTGCGAGCAGGATACAGTAGCGACAGGCCGTCCGTAAAGAGAGAGGCCCGAAGGAAAAACTTTTTAAAAAAGGAAACAGTGGGTGACCCATTTTCCCGCCCTGCCAATGTAAACAAAGAAAAAGAAGCCCAGTTGCAATTTCGGGTTTTATTGTGAGTCAAACGCACTTCATCTGGGCAACATGTGGGGTGATGTCACGCGCGCGCTTGTTTTTCGCAAAGAGAACTTCAAGAAAGTGGGGGCTTCTTTTTTTTTCTTAGAGTGGATTTCCACCCACACAACGTGATCCAAACCTCACTTGTTATAAAAGAACGTGGTTTTTTTTTTGTCAAGGTGAAGAAATTTAATACTTTAAAAGAAAGACAAGTTCCATGCGAGCTATTAAGAAGTGTTTGGAAGCGAAACAGACTGCATTTACATATATACAGTGAAAATCGTTTAACACGAAACTGAATATAACACGACTGAAATATTTTTTCGTCTTAAATGAATTTCTTAAAAAGGATATTGAAAAAAAACAACATATTTCACCAAAATTAAGTTTATTGGAGTACACTTTATTTACATAGAGATGTGCACATATGCATGTTTTTAGTAAAAATCAATGAAACAAAAACATTCACTAGAACTTAACAAAACTTAATACGAAATTTTCAAATTTTTTGGAAAACAATACATTTATTAAGTTTTTGAGAAATAATCTGATATTTTTTCTTTGCATTGTTTATTTTAGCTTTAAATTATCAACAAATTGTTGGATGTAGTCCATTTTTTTATTCATTTCACCTATAAAATGTGCGTCTAAATAACTACTCATACTTGTTTCATGATGTTTTTCATTTCGGATGACTTGGGAACATGAGCTGCATTATTTATTTCATTTTCGTCATCCGAATTTGCATCAACGGTATTTTTTGAGCTTTGAACAAACTCCAAAATGTCTTTGTCTGCCATAATTGGGGCTGTATACACATTATCATCATCTACTGCCAGAGGCGGATTAAGCGGCTGGCGGACCTGGCGGCCGCCAGGGGCCCCGAGCACAAGCAGGGGCCCCAAGCTGATAGACTTCAGTTATAAGTTCAACGTGCAACAAAAAATTTTGTACTGATATTGCAAACCCAATGATTACCCACGATTTGAATTGTATAACAATTAGTGTTGCCCTCATATATTGCATATAATTGCGGCTGAAATCCGTTTGTTTTTTGCTTTTTTTAAAAAAAAAAATGTTTTCCTGAACTTTGGTCTTTAATATATGTTTTCGGTTCCAAGTTTTTAAAAAGTTGATCCCAGATTTCTTATATTAAAATAATGATCCCAGATTTCAGACTATAAACAACTACCAATGTTTAGTTCTTTCGAAAGAATTTAGTATTTGAAGGTTCGTGATTTATTGTTATCTGGATTTTTGTGTTTATATTTTGAGAATGTGGGGAAAGAGATCGAAGCAGTGTCGGATTAAACGACATGGAGGCCCCTAGACAGTCGAGTTCTCGGGCCCCTTAGCCTGTTTTTGGAGCTCTAACAGAAAACAGATCACGCTTTTGTGGGCCCCTAAAAAGCACGGGGCCCATAGGCAATTGCCTACTCCTCCTAACGAGTAATTCGGCACTGGATTGAAGTATTTTGCAAATTTAGCATCAGTTTTATTTCAGTCAGCATGACAGAAATAGGGAAATATTTAAGTGAGATTGAAATTTCTCTAAATTGATGAATGAATCAAATAGTGAAATAGATGAAAGTAATTTTTCGAAAAAAACTGTAGAGCAGCATTTCTCAAACTGTGGGGCGCACCTCCCCCCGAGGGGGAAGCGTGATAACCCTACGAGGGGGCGCGAGCATATGGAAAATAGAAGATTTAAAAAAATTAGTTTACTGACATGAAGTAAAGCAAAATACTTTCTGACATAAAAACACACACATTACATTGCTATAATTTATACATATCATCTGGCGATATTACGTCATCGAAAATAAAAGCTCCTAGTAACAGGTGCCCCCTTACATGTGTAAGAAAAAAGTCGTAAAATATTATCAATGGTCTTTTACCATTGATAACATTTTATCAGCTATTTTACGTTTATAAAATAGTATGTCACTGGCTTAAAACGATAAAGTTTTCCGTGTGAATTCTGAATCTCAGGAAACGCAATAAGAAAAGTTTAAAAGCTGGTAAAGTTACTCAAAATAATGAGAAGACAAGAAGTGGTGTAATCTTTGAATGTAGGAAAAACTTCTCATTCAAAGCGGATCCACAGAAAGATCGTTTGAAGTGAAATACAGATAACACTTAGGATGGAAAAAATCCATTCAGAAAGTTATTTGCCTGTAAATGACAATAACCCCTTCGTCTATTGATTGATTGACTGTAATAAACGTCGCACTAAGAAGCTACAGGAAGGCTTGGCCCTTAGTCGGAATTTTTTTCAGAGATGGTCCAGTGAAAGAGAATATTATACTTTATTTATACCGGTTCTCTTTTATTTCTGTAACAACCAAAAGACTGGATGTGCATTATGATGAGCAAGGGCTCGATAACTGCTACCCGTTTCGAGAAAAGGTAGGACCATAAGCGCCAGAAGTCTTCCGTCACCCTCCAAGTCTGTAGTTAATTATTTTCTAAGGAGTATAAACGAAAATTAGATATGGCGGTCCCAGCCAAATGGCTTATACCCAGTATCCTGAAGATAGGGTGAAAAAGACATTAGAAGAGTGACGAGGAAAATGTACGAGGTAAAGCGTCGAATTAACCCTTTCGGAGAAAACGTGGAGGGGGAGGGGTGGAGGAAGAAGCATCGATGGCGAAAAACGCCGAAGTTCCCTGCGTTCGCAGGGTGAAATGGAATGACGTCACTATTCTTCATCTGACTAGTTTTAAGATAGTAGGAGCGTGTGACTAGTTCATGTGTAAATAAGTATTTTTTTGATTATGGGCTTAAGGAATTTCCACTTAAAGATTTGTATCAAATTAACTTTAGTATGTATAGTATAATGTTTGCTTATTATGGTTCATGATTTCAATTTTTTTTTTTTTATTTTTGTGTTATGATTCCTAACGTACCAAGGTGCGTTAGTGATAATTCTCAGATTTTTTTGTATGTTTGGATCCGTTTAGTTTCTAGGAGTATCATGAGAGAGAGAGTTCTTAACGTTGGTCCTCTGGGGGAAAGGGGAGGGGCGCGCTAAAGAAGAATTTCGGTACATTGGACAAAAGCAGGATCGGGAAAAGCACGATCAAGATTTATGGCAGGCTTAAGGACGAATGAAAAGAATGGGACCGAATGACCCTCAGAAAAAGACCCCTTTTCGAAGAAAACTGAGGAAATTTTGCGTTAATTTGACTTTCGAACAAATTTCTTTTAGCTTCCTGCGCTTATACAGACAAATCGGAGAACCGTGTTTAAACAACAAAAAAAGGTAACTATAGTTTCATTTTCAAATTCTTTTTTGATTTTTAAGATTTAATGCGCGGTATTTTAATCATTGCGTAAAATAAAGTGAAGAAAAATATTTTGTCGCATTTGCGTGTCATTACTATTTTATTTATTCATTTATTTTTCGTATTACATACATAAATATAAATAACTGTCATCAGTTTCTTAGAATATTTTCATGATGATTAACATATTTAAATGTGCTTTCGTAGCTTGAATCTTAAAACATTTTCGATTGGCATTGTTATTCAAATGAAAAAGTATTATTTGCCTCTCGTATAAAAATAATTTCGTGAGTCAGTTATAAAAAGTGATAGTAGTTCATTTAAAATGCAAAACATTAATGAGATTTTGAGTGCATCCATTAATTATTTACCATACTTAAAAGAATCCTAACAATAAATCGAAATTGAAATAAAAACGGTATTATATTTATTGGGTTGATTTTTTGTTTGTAATCCTAACGTATTACGATAATTTTGTTTAGTAATATATGAGCCAATCTATAATTTCTAAATATTTAATTAAAATTGCTTCAAACTGTTAAAAGAATTTTCAAAGAAAGAAAGTATATTAAGCTTACTTAAAAATACACTTTTCTTTCTTTTTATTGGTAACGTGAAATAAGAACATAATTTTTCTAATATACTTTAAAACTGCTAAGAGAACCATTATTTTGTAAGATTAAATTTGAAAAGCACAAATTCTTTTTTTCTTTTTGTATTTATTGCCATTTTAAGAGTGATTTATTGGCGATACTTTTTTGATTAAGATCTTTTGTCCAGACAATTTGAAAGGATATTCAATGCAATCTAATAATTAAAAATGTGTATAACTAATTATAAAAATACATAAAAATCGTATAATTACTTTAAAATGCATAATTTCTTTAAATAAATAATAAAGTCAATCAAAGTTCTAATAAAGTTAATCAAAACTCATCTATAACTATATTTAAAATCTTTAAAAAAGGCAACAATGCCAAAACTATAGCAGAAATTTCTTATAAAAAGCATTTAATGAAATGTTTATTTTTACAGAACAATAATAAATGTTGAAAAATATAGGTACTATTTTTTAATTACTCCTAGTTTAAAACTATTTAAAGTGGTAGCAAAATGTATTACAGAAATAAAAATATGATAAACACAATTTATAAAGTAGATAAGAGAGGGATTTCAAACAAAATAGAAATGTGAAAAGTTATTCAATATGTAGTAAGATTGTTTAATTTTGAGATAGGGAACTTTGAATGTAATTAAGATATAAATTTAGTTGAAAAATTGTAGATTTCTTTTGTGATATATTGTGGCGTTTGTCAAACAGTTTTGAGTTATCTTAGAAATTTCAAATTATTTTGGAAAAGTTTTATTGTTCTGTTTAGTCACAAGTATTAAGATTTTTGAAAAAACAAACAAGTATAGTAATAATACTAAACTAGAATGTGTAAAAAACATTTGTATTCAGTTAATGTTTTATTAACTTATATTTAGAAACTTTAAAAGGAAATTCCAAAAATCAAGAGTATTGTAATTGTTTTTCCAAAAAATCCCAGTTTTTAAAAAAAACTAGAATTTTTGAAAGCTTAATTTGGTTGAGATATTTTAATAATTTTGATTATAAGTAATCCGGAAGCTAAGCTACGTTTTGTTCTAGAAATTAAACTATGATTTCTGTAAAGAATAAAAGAATTAAACAAAATATGTGTGTATTATAAATCAGAAATTTTATAATTCTATCAGAAAATTTGAAAAAAGATAATGTAATTTTATGAGAGTTTGGAAAAAATTTTTGAATGCTTTAGAAATTTTAGCTCTAAATTTGGACTGCATATTAAAAATTGCAGAGGGACATTTGATAATGCGTCTAATATGTCCGGGTGGTACTCAGGTCTACAGGCACGTATTAAAGAACACAGTTCAATCGCAGTTTATATTCCTTGTGCCATTCATTCTTTAAATTTAGTAGGAAATTTAGCAGCAGAAAGTTGTAGCGATGCAATTAAATATTTTATGCTTGTACAGAAATTATTCAATTTTTTTCTGTGTCAACCCATCGCTGGCTAATTTTAAATAAAAATCTGGAAAGGAGTAAACATGCAATATCTGTGAAAAAAAAGTTTCAGATACACGATGGTCAGCAAGAGCAGATACCGTACGAGCTATAAGACTTGGTTATACACACATAGAAGAGGCCGGGGCTGAAATCCGTGATACAAATGAGGAGAAGATCCCAATACACTGGAGGCAACTTCTCTTTTGAAATAGATGGGGAAGTATGAAACTTCCCTAATGACCGTGATTTGGGATACCATACTCCAGAGGCTGAGTGCTACTAGCAAAGCATTACAATCAGTTGGGTGTGAGCTATTAAAAGGATCTAATCTACAGAAATCTTTAAAAAATTATATACAAAATTTCAGGAATGAATTTGGAAAAGTAGAACAAGAAGCAACTGCTTTATCAGGGCTCTCATTTGAAAAGGAAGTTGGACAAACTTGCAGGCAGCGAAAGAGAAAAATTATTTTCGGTGAAACTATAAAGAAGGTCATGAATTTGAAAATAGGGAAAATTTCTTGGTCAACTCATTCTATGCCATATGTGATAGAACAAGTGCAGAACTATTCCGAAGAGCTGGAATATATGAAAATGTTATCGAACACTTTTTTTTGTACTTTTTGACGAGATGTTACCTGAAATTAAGAAGAAAGCTGTACAAAAATTAAAGGATATTTACAAAGACGATATTGAATCGTTTAATTTTGAGGATTAATTGGATCAGTTTTTGCTATTTTTAAAAGAAAACAAAGATACAATGAACACTCCAATAGAAATTTATCGAGTTGCAAAAGAAATGGTCTCGACTTTCCCTAATGTAGAGATACTTTAAAAATATTTTTAACTATACCGATATCAAATGCATCAGGTGAGAGATCTTTTTCGGTTTTAAAGCGCGTTAAAAATTATTTAAGAAATAGTATGGGAGAAGAGAAACTGAACAGCATGGCATGATGTTTTGGAACAAGATGTTTTAGACCAAATAGATACTGCAAAAATAATCGATGAATTTGCCCAAGAAAAATCAAGACGTAAAGTTGTATAGCAAAATTTTAAGCTTTTAAATAAGGTTTTTTTTAATTCTTTAAAATAAAGTTTAATTTTTTTTAGCCGTTAATTTTTTTAGCTATACATTTTATTTTGAGAATTTAAGGTCAGCGAATTTTTTTACTATTTAAGTTTTTCGACTTTTCAGCCCAGGGGGCCCCAAACCTTTTACCGCCAGGGGCCTCCAACTAGCTTAATCCGCCTCTGTCTACTGCAATGATTTACTCCGCTAATATTGTAGGATAGTTGAATAATACAGAAACTTTCTTAATGATTTCATTATTTGCGTATTTTGTTCATTCAACCTTATAAATAAAGGAGAAAAGCGACCCACTCCTCACGATATCTCCGGAACTATTAGACCTACAGACTTGAAATTTGGTAAGGCACGTTCCTTTCTTAGAGAGAGATTTACTACAAAAGACATTTTACACAAAAAAGACCTCAAGGGGGGTTGAAAGATGTTAAAGTGATGCTATAGATAACTATTCCCGTTTTTGAACTATTAGTTCTACAAATTTAGTAGGCATGTTCCTTTTGTGGAGTAAAGATCCTCTAAGAAATGGTTTTGAGAAAACCGATTCCCGAAGAGGGTTGCAATGATTTAATTGCGGTTGTAGATAAATATTCTGGTTTTTTTAGCTATTAGATCTACTGATTTGAAATTTAGCAGGCATGCTCCCTTCATGGAGTAGAGATCTGCCAAGTTGGGGTTTTTTTTTTTTGAGAAAATTGACCACAAAGAGGTTTTACGACGGTCTTATATTTTAAAAATTCCCGTTTATGAACTATTAAGCCTACAACCTTGAAATTTGGAAAACATGTTACTTTTGCTAAACACAGATCAGCTAAGAAGGGGTTTTTCAAAAGTCGATCCACAAGGGCTTACAGAGGCACTTTAAACAAAAAAAATCCTTTTTTTTCCAGCTGATAGACCTACAGACTTAAAATTTTACAAATATCTTTTTTTGTTGAGCAAAGATATTCTAATACCTTTTTTTGTTTAAAATTTGTAATTAACTTAAACTTAATGCATTCAAAATTTCTTTGTTTTTCAACTCAACCTTGTGAAGAAGGGATATGCCAGCTAAATATGTTCTTGAAAGGACGCACCCATAAAATTTCAGATTTCAAACCTACAAGAATTCCATCGAAGATGGCGTGATTTGTTTTGCACTTTACTGATGCGAAAACTTTCACATGCTGGGATTGCGAAGCGAGTTTTGTTATTTTAAATTTGGCAACAGTTGTAGTTTGATGATGTGGGAGCACTTAGTTCTTCTGAACCTTCATCTCCATTCAGGACATTTTGGATGACATTAAAAAACTTTCAAACTGCCCTTTTAAAAAAAATATTTAAAATTATAAAAAAAAAACAATAACTAAAGTAAAAAGAGAAATAACTTTGAAATGAATAAATTTACAAATACAAATAAAAAAGATAAAAATTGAGGAAAAAATCTTAACTTATAAAAGACATTTTTTCGTGATGGGAGTGGGAGGAGCGATGGCTAGCCAAACCATTCGCAGCAAAGGAGTCCGAGTTAAAGAGAGAAAATATATAGATGTAAATGAGCTGGTATCGAGTGGAGCTTCTGTGAATGATTGAACACAGAAGTCAGCAATTTTTGCATTTAATTTTAGGTGAGAAGCTCGACCCATCATTAAGTAAAAAATAGAGATGATTTAAGAATTAAAAGAAAAAATAATATAGGTAAAAGAGAACACATAATTAGGAATTAAAGAAAAGCAGGGGCAATTAGAGGATTGATCTGTGTCTATGGAAATTGAGATCAGGCGTATATTTTTCCATGCTAGTGATCGATTTATTGTCAGAGTTGTCAATTTTATAAAAGAAGGTAGCATTTCTCCTAATCGTCTGTCTGATAGTGGGTATTTTACTCGCAGCTCTGAGGTCTACATTCCTCAGAAACCAGAGGGTGTTAAAAATTTGCGTACCTGCCAATTAAACTCTGAGCACTTTCTAAATAATTAATATGAGTCCCCCAAACAGGGAAAGGATCGGCTTCAGGATCAGTGAGCAGATAAGCATTTTGTTTCTATTACTTATTTTTGATTTTCTGGAAATTAAGGGGTACAGTTTATGCGCGGCTTTTTAAAATTTTTCTCTAATAAAAATCTCTGTTTGAAACTGAGAGTTTTTATCCAGGATTTTATTTCCTAGATATTTAGCTTGATTAGACCAGAGGAGTCTATCCTCGTTGATGTCTGGTGCTTTTTTGTGTCTAGCGAAAACAATGGCTTCTGTTTTTGAAGTGTTGATGGCTATTTTCCACTTGGTAAACCAGTGGTCAAGCTGTGATAGGTATCGTGTGATCACATATGAGATGAAGGCTGGTTCTTTATGTGGCAACAGTTGAAAATACTTTAATAACATGGTATGTAAATTTTTAAAAAAATAAGATGAACTTCGAATATTTCGAATAAAAAATTTTATGATCCATTTATTACCTCCTACGAGACGTAGTTGGCAACTTTCATGTCTTAAAGATGCATAAGATTTTTTTAAAATTCGTTGTTTTATGTTATTGATTGCCTATTAATTGGTGTATTACAGACGGGAATAAAAAGAGTAATAAAAATGAGCTAACTAAAAACACATTTCCCCTCCTGTCATGCAATAAATCAATTAAATTTTTTGTAATTCTAGTTTGAAACTCGTAATTTCGCTTAATAAGGTCTCTACATTCTTCCATCCCTTTTAATCGTCTCTCGTTATTGATTATTATAATTGGTCAATTCATTCCCCAAACAGTGGGAAATTGATTCCTAGAAGAATAGCATTGCCTAAGAATTAAATGACTGCGAGACAATGCATGACTAATGCATACTTCGTTCTTTTTAATCCTCTTAACAAGCATTGAATTCGATAAAAATTAAAAAACAGTTTTAAGGCCATGCTCATTTACGGATTAAATTTTAAAGCACACAAAATCAAAATCCCCCAAGTAATCAATTATGAAATACATATGCTGAAATTTGTCGATTATCGTTAGAAACAAGGAAGCTTGTCGAGGCAATTTACATATTATTAGACACTGTTGATTAGCATTATCGAAAGCATTAGACGATCGACAACATATTTTCCCTGGATCAGGACTGAAAACAAAACCTTGACTCTTGCCCACTTTCCCGCCCCCAGAATAGTGATTAATAATCACTGAGTAAAAGATTCGTTTTACTCAGAAACAGGATAAAATGAATTATGCATGATCTGTACCATTCAATGGAATAGGCTCACACCTGAAACGTATCCACATCGAAAGCGCGTCTCATCTACACAAACAGAAGGTGTGACGCTGCTGATTGTAATGAGATTTCGTGGCGAGATAAGGCAATTCTATTAGAGAAAGGCATTTCTAATTAACTAACTCTCATGGTCAAACAAATGCAGAATGCATCTCCCTGTAATGCTTGAAGCCAGTTTAAACAGTAGTATACAAATTCGAATGCATTTGATCCTTGAGCTATTAAAAGTACTATTATTCACTCGTTTGAGTTCTTTTTTAGTCCAAGAAATTGCTATTCAGGTTTACTTCATCTTCAGGCGGGTTTTTCTTTTAAAAAAGGAGTACTTTGGTCTTTTCAATGTCTTTGTCGTTGATTTACTTGGCACTTTAAAATTTCCTTACCAATTCCTAGAGTTGCAACTGGTTGGGGCTCCTATACTGATGCACTCTTTGGCGACAAAAGTTATTTGGTGTCAAAAGTGGTGATACAAAATTGGCTTGAAAAATATTATTATGTTAACTCCTATGCTTTATATAACAATTCGAAATTTAACCATTTTTTTCAACCGGAATAACACACTATTGAATACCCGTTTCATTATTTTCTTATATTCAATTGGAATTTCCGTCAGAATGTAGAAAATCTGCATATTATTTTGCATGTAAACCGATATTGCGTTTTTTTACTCTAAATTAAAATTATAATCAAAAAGAAAAAAAAAATATCCTTAAAATAACTTTTACATTGCTAAAACGATAGAAGAAAAAAAATCAATTTTTTCATTCAAATATGTATGTAACTTTATTCAAATTTTCAATCGTTAATAAAATACTTTCTAATCATCCATTCAAGTTCAAAAACATTTTTTTTTAAAAACTTGTAGTGGATGACACTTGATGTTTTATCAAATATTAATTCACTAATTAAATTTAAAAAAAAAATTGATAAATAGTAAAAAACAAAAATAACAGTCCATCATCATATATAGAAAGGAAAACCGTTCATTATGTCCCTGAAGCGCAATAGATAGCGCGTTGGACTTCTAATCCAAAGGTCGTGGGCTCGAATCCCACCAGGGATGATCTAATTTCTGAGAATGTGATTTCAGTTTTATTATATTATTTTATTAGAATAATTAAAATTAATTTATGAATAAATAATTACAAAAAAATGACAAAAAAAAAAATAACCCAACACCTTATATAGAAAGGAAAATGGAAAATTGCAAGGAAAATCGCATTCTATTTTGTCACTTAATATTGTGATTCTGTCTTATGTATATGCATTTTTTTCATTGTAACTATTTAATAAAAAATAATTTATATAAAATTTTTCTTTGTTGACCTAGTAGGAATTGACTTAATTTTTTTTTATATGACTTGTTTTTTTTCACTTATTGTGGTCCTTCTCATTTTGCTTTTTTTTTGCGAAATTCGCATTTAATCTTGATTTTCTTTGCATCAGTAAAAAACTATACCGGGGGACAATGATGTCGAATATGTTTCCATATTGCTTTTTGTTGCTAGAAATTCAAATTTGAAAACTACCTTTTGACGCCATCTAAGCCCAATTTTAAAATAGTCACCAAAAGATGAACCCAAATAAGATTTAAGTGCAGGTTTTGTTTAACTAAAAAGAGGGCTCTTTGGCATCTCGAAAGATGCAAAAAAAATCTGTTAACAGTTAAAAATAAAGAAATATAAATATCTTGATGGGAATGTAGCAAAACGATACTTTTCTCTTCATTCATTTTAAATGGGAAGCTGTAAGTTGTTTCTGTTTGATTTGCAACATACCTCCTGTGTGTGTGTGTTGATTTATCAGTTAATCTTTAACGATATAATATTGACATGCAATTAATATACAAATTCTAAATATGGTCTAATAAGATCAAAGTTAAAATCCTTACAAAGAACGTCCTTATGTAAGAAAACTCCGGTCACTGTGTTAAAATTCTGAAATAATGACATTCCTTTACGCTCTCTGAGAGTACAAAAATCTTTAAACTTATACCGCCTTGTTTTGCGGTAGACTTTTATCGAAAGAGTTATTAATTTTTCACCAAACATCTTCAACATCATCATATACCTTTTTTAAAGTTTTTAAGCTTCACGCTGAAGAGTTTTTGTAAGATATATTTAGATGCAATATCTTACATAGCTTCCAAAAAGAAGTCATGCGCTGACTAATCGAAATCATCTATTTTTCTCTAATCATTCAATCGGTTATCTCGCATAAAAAAGGTAAACTTCCGTCACACTATTAATTTCCAGATAAAAAATCGTTTCCTACAACCCATTACCGAGAGCTCTTAAATCGTGCAGACACCCTGGAACTATAAAATGATTAACATCAACGCGATAGCCATCCTTTAATACCCTTCTTTCGTTTTTGCCATCGACTCAATTTGGTGAATTTTAGGGCCTCCTACCTTGAAACTTGCTTTTATATAATCTACGTATTTTTAGCCTTTTTTTTATCGCGGATCTTCCTGTACCGAATGAAAACAAACAATTTTTGTGGAATGGTTTTCCTGATCGAATCTTCTTCAGAATATCTCAGATGTCTTGGAAATAGACTTTAAAATTTGAAATCACACTTTGAAACAATAACTCATATTTTCGATTGCATCTTATTTAGGAAATTCATATTTCCTTTAGCTTAGTGTTCGAAATTTGTGGTTTCAAGACGCTTTATTTTATTCTGGAACATCGGGCATGACTTCAAAATATTAAAAATAAAATTTTTCGAATTTTTCACAAATCATCAGGGTTTTATCAGACAACTTAGTTTTGCATTGAAGAACACGTGGGAGAAATTTTAGAACCTCTCTCGAAGTGTTTATTTATTATTTATTTATATATGTTTTATTGGTAACAAACCATCTAAACTTACATTTTCAGTTCCTAATTTATACAAAAAATATATTTTTATTTTTAAAATTTATGAGCTAACAAAGAGCAATAGAAAAAGAATCGGATCAATTAATTAACTGAAATAAGTATGTCATAAATATTGTTTCGAATTTTGAATAAAATAGTGTAAATAATTTGTATTTGGATGTGTAATGCATTTATATTACTCTATGTTATATTCATTTTATATTAAAATTGTAATTATATTCACAAGCAACGCTGCCCTTTACGTTATAATGGCGATTCAATGGGAACTTGGTAAAATCTTGGCGATAGAGCCAAGTTGGCATCATTTTTGGCAACCAAGTTGGTGACTAATTTGGCGACTATTTTTGGAGAGTTTGGGACCCTCTGGATTCTTCTGAAAATTTGTGGTGAAATCCATTAGTTTCAAGGCATATGGCGCAAGCAGATCTTTCTCGAAAGATCAACCGGGCATATAAATAGGGAAACGCTCGCTGAGCTGTCAGTCTAGTATAGAAAACAAAGTGCTTCTTTATACAGCCGTTATGCGCCCCATCATAGCCTACGCTTGTCCAGTTTGGGGATATGTTGCAAATACTAACATTAAAATTTTAGAAACTGTTCAAAATAACTATATTCGCATGATAACTAAAGCAACCAGATACATGCGTAATGAATACTTTAGAGACGCCCTTAAAATCAATAGTTTCAAGCAGCATATCCAAAATATAGCAATTAATTTATTTAACTCTCTTCAGCATACCAATAATAGCAATATGATTAATTTAAATTCTTATGATGCTCATGAAAAAACTAAAAGGCCTAGGAGAATTCTCCTAGATTCCTAGAATCCTCCATAGCATCTCAGTTTCACGCAATAAAAGTTTTTACAGCACAATTTCTAAATTCTTAACTTATTTCAGTTCAGTATTTTTTTTAATTTTTATTTTAAATTCGTTTAACTTTAACTTTTTATTTCACTCCTAACTTTAAAATGCAAACTGGACAAGCTCCTCCCACTTTCGCGATTCTAACTTTTTGAGACCCCAGGGCAGCCAATCGGAGTCATTTTCCTCCCCCCCCCTCCCTAACATCCAACCAGAGAGCAGCCTCTCAGCTGTCTCCCATGCAACTTTCTCAGCAAGAAATTCAAGAGAGCTTCCATCACCATAGGCATGCCTACCGGACTAGTCCTGTCAACCAACCGCCAAGACGTATCTCGCAGACGGAAAAAACCCACTTTCGCCATCTTCCACATCGCAGAAATCCAGATATGGGATGGAGGGCTGCTTTGCAGCCCATATGCCCACAGATTCACCGTAATCACCGAGCTGTCAGTCTGGTTTTGACTAGCGATTAGTAGACTTGCATTGACCGTGATCTGCGATTAGCGTGGCTGTTGAATAGGACGAGCAGTGCTTGTGAATAATCTTTTACATACGTGTATTTTAGACACTGATAATTGTGTTTGAGTGCTATTCAGGGTATGGACTTTCTGAGATTTATTCTCCGAATATTGCTGCCGAATCCTGTACTTTTCAAGGATTGGATTTTTGACAGTAAATTCTCATCACTGTTAAAGAACTATCTTGTTCTTTGCGAATGACTTGCATAAATCCTCTAACCCCTATCTACGAAACAATATCATTTAAAGGCAAGGACTTTTTATGAAAAATATTTTTGTTTAGCTGATTTATCGAGAGGTCTGACTATTCCTTTTCTACACATTCTTCCATTGAGAGAAAGTTTGAATGGGAATTTATCATGTTACTACAGTTTAATTTATAAAAATGATGCATATTTTTTCCTATGGGAGATTTAAATAATATAAGTTCCAGAATTTTTTTGGAGAGTAATCCAGAAAAAGAAATTATTATTGAAGTTAAGTGAGTGTAAAAAATAACAGTTCTCACCGACATCTGAACCTTTTGATCTTTTTTATTCCCTACTATTGCGAAAAAAAAATGAAATTACAAATAATTTATGAAGCCATCTAGATAAATAAGGAATCTGTGTAGCAAAAAAAAAAAAAAAAAAAAAAAAAAAAAAATTCTTTTAATATCCATCCATTTGTATTTTTATATATTTCTAAGTGAATGTTTATTAAGGTACTGATTGATATGCGTAAAAGTGAAGAAAAATATTTGATTCTTAAATAACTTTTATTTTAGACCATGTAAAGTCTTATAAAAAATGTTATTTCAAAGGCAAATTTTGAAAATTTTAAACAAATTTATTACAATTGCTTTTAAAGTCAAGGAAGAGAGAGTGTGTTATAGTTATACATGTTGTTAAATAATTAAAATTATTAACTATTTTACAAATTTGAGAAAACACTTAGAATAAATTTTCCAGCAATCTTAATTTTGTTCACCCTTTTTCTCTCATCTCGCTTCAACAACTTCACTACCTTATGTAGCGTTACAATCACAAAGAAAAATGCCTGGCTTAATAAAATGATATCGTTCTATAATGAGAGAAATAAATTTGTGAATTTCTATGAAAAATTTACATTAAAATAATTTAATGTTTCTGTAGATTTTTTTACTATCGAGCAATAAAGATTATTTACTGAAAACCATAAAATGAAAACGAAAATAAATTGATTATTATAAATCGCTGCTGGAGATGAAAAAATAATAAATAAATAAGCTTTTTGGAAACTTTACTACATATTGGGAATAGAAAGGTTAAAGTTTCGATGACTCAAATTTATTTTTATTTTTGTCAAGAGGAAAAACACCTACTAACGAAACTGTTTATTTAGATTATATTGACAAGATGAATTATCTTCAATGAATTCAAGAAATGAGATAAGTTTCACAATAATTTCCTCTTTCACCATAAAGAGGTAAAAAACAATTTTAAATTAAAAGTAGTTTCTGATAGCATAACACGGCAATTTTATTTATAAAGCATTAATACTTATTTATGGAAACGTTTCTAATTAAAAACAAATTGCGAGAAATTAAATATTTTAGAAGACTGAAATTTCCTGAAAGTTCAAATTACAGTCCCTTTTTTAATAAAGTTGCTATACTCCAAAGAAAGTTTGTTATGTGGAAAATTCATTAAACAAAGATGCTTTTTAAATACTCTTTCTCTCTCTCTCTAAGTCACATAAAACAAATTTTAAATTCCTAAACGCTAAATATTTTTTTAAAAAAACAATCATTCACACTCTTTTTTTGTAAATTAATATATATTTTATATCTCTTACCCATCAAAAAGAAATCTGCAAGGGAAAAAATATCTTTTCCCGGAATATGCTGTATTTTCAATTTTAAAAAAATAATTTAATTTTAAAATTAATGAATTTCGATGATACTTTCTAATTTTAAGTCTACAAGTAATTTAAAACATACATCATTTTATAACCAGTAATTTTAAGCGCACATTATACCACATGCGTCCTTACATTTAATTACTGATAAAATCTGTTAATTTTGTTTGAGTTTTTTGTTTGAAAAATTAGGGCAATTTTATTGATCTCATGAGTTAGGGATTTTGTAAAGCCAGTTCAAGGTCGTTGATCCCCATAAATTGCGTTATAAGAGAGAATACTTTAAAATGTCCAGAGAAATATTTAAAAAATAGGGAGGGGAAAAAATAGAATCACACACAAAGAGAAAAAGTTCATTACAAAGAAAATACACTTGGCTATTTGTAAGTTATTTTACGAAGAAAATAGTAAAATGTTTTCTTGGCTCCAGGAAAAATTCTCAAAATGGAAGTTCGTAAAAGGGAGGACCGAATAACAAAAACTTCGTTGTGATCTCGTCGAGATCTGGTTAGTAAAACCTTGCATTTAACTCCTTAACTGGTTTGCCCGTACGCTGTACGGACACTTATACTTTTCTATCTTTCATTGGCACACACAGTCGGATCCCAATTTACTAAATTTATCGTGACCGAACATTTTGTTTTTTGTATCATGGTTTTTCTTTATATCGGGGTCTAAGAATAAAATACAAATTTTTTTCTCTTACCTTTTGGAAATTCTATAATAAGCAGCTGCACACATAAAATATCCATAATTAGAAAATACACACTTTATATTCAAAAGCTAAGTACTATTAGTGTATTATTATACACCAGTTAATTAGAAGTTTTAAAATACTGACTAATAGATGTTTGAAAATATTTTTGATTCTTGGCTCGAAAGAGTTTTTTTTGGGGGGGGGGGGGGTTCTATGCAGATAAGAAAGTAGTGCATCAGTTGCATCTTGCTGCATAAAAGAGAGGTATGTTTTCACAGCTTCCACAAGCAATGTAAAGCATTGGAAAATGTTAGTTTTGGTAGTAGAATTTCATTAACTATTTCTCCATTCTATTATTCATTTTTGGCTACGACAAATCAACCATTTCCTCAACTTCAGTTGCATAGATAGGTAATCCGTCAACAAATGCATTATAATCAATAAAATCTTAAAATATACCCTACGTTTTGGTGTGGGTGAAATAAGAAATGGAATTTATTGTCCTACTCCCACAAGACTCAAAAAATAATAATTTTCCTCCTTTCCCGTTTTTCTCCAAGAAATTTAGAACAAAAAGTTTTTTTTTAATGTTTCAAAAAAAAAAAAAAGTTATGTCATTTGAAAAAAAAATTTTTTTTTTCGAATACAAACTAATAAAAATATTTTTTGCAACTGCTGAAATAATTGTTAAATAGGGATTTTTGCCTTCATTTTAATCGGGGAAGAAGAAAAATTCATTAAATCAAGAAATTCGTTAACTAGGGATTTGTTAAATCGGGGTCCGACTGTATTTTTAATTCTTACGGTGAGTTTATTAGTGCTAGTGTGTGTTTTTAAGAAATATAGTTTGTCCATGGTACTGAAATACTTCCCATCCGGGATTTTCTTTGGGATGAAGGTGGGAACTTTTCATTCAATTCAGGAATTTAGATCCTTGAAAATATTCGACAAGGAACAGGGATTGGAAAGGAAACGCCCAATTTATTGCTTCGGAAGAAATGAAAATGGAAAGATAATCCAAAAAAGTCGATATTATCTCTGCCCCATTTTTTAAAAACATTTATAAATCCCGTGCACCCCGCAATATATCACGCTGGGGCATAAAGCACAGACAGAAGAAAGGATTACAACACAAACATCTATACCTTCTCCTGGATTCAAATCCAGTCCCTACGGCACCACAGTCAGCTTCACTAACCACTATACCGGATGGGCGGCATCTCTGCCCCATTGTAATGTAAGAGATTGAGTATTACACCATGCTTCAAATTGTATGTGTAAATACATAGGCATGTATACACAAAAACCCTAAACCATCTGAAGAAGAGATTCGAACATGAAATTTTTTTGTAAGTATGAGAGAAATTCTTTTAAGATACATGAAACATTCTTCATACACAATGCAGAGTGTACTTATAAAAAGCAAACATTTAGGGGTTTGTGTGTTCTACAGTTATAAAATTGTGTGAAAACTTTAAAATTGAAAATTAAAATATAATTCTTTCATTTTCCAATTCTGTTATAAATATTGTGCATAGTTATATTCAATAAAAAAATGTGCTTTTTATGGGGACATTTTCAGCAAAAAAAGGGTTACTACAAAATGCTTATGTACTACGATGTAAAATCCAAAGAGTCGAACTGTTGAATATATAAGTCCTTCTAATTGGAGAAATCTGATAGGACTGTTACACGTTGTCCGATTCTAGTCTTTTCGCTATCCATCAATGTTGGTCGAATTTGAAAATGGATCTTCTATTCATCGTGACGCAACTTGCATCTGTCACACAGACTGACAAAAAGAAAAGAGACCTTGAAAATAACGCAACAAAAATAAATACGAAACGTTTTCGATTTGGGATAAGGAAATTGAAAGACACACAGAAAACATAAGCGTCGTATTTTTGTTTACTTACACATGATAACAGATGGATTCTAGCTTATATTAATATTTTTTTAAAAAAGCTTATCACATTTCTATGACTCAGAGGAATTTAAAAATCGAAACTCGTTTCAATTGAATCAGAATTAAATTTGAAACGAGAGAATAACGAAAGAATATTAAAAACAACGATGTCCATTTTGAATGGCTGAAGCCATTTGAAAAAATAATCGGCTTAATGGAATTTGTATTGTTCGGCTAAAGTTGTGTTTTTATTGTTCTCATTGTTATTTGAATTTCAAGTAACATGGGAACTTTTATTTATAAGAAATTATTTTGAAGGTGATATTTTATATCAGATATATTGGTTAGTATTCGAATGAAAAGCCTTTAATAAGTTTGGCATGGTTTCAACATACATATTTCATCTAGAATTTGGAAACGAATTATATCATTTTGAACAAGACCAGAAACGAGGATGATATCTAAATTGATACTCCATGAGATAAATTTCCACACCACGTGAGTGAGAGCGTGTATTAACATCGTTCTATAAAACTGCACGAGGGCTTTTTACGATTGATCTCGGCATTTTGAACCGTATTCAAGTGACGAAAACGACACATGACATGACATACCCTCTCCTAATTTTCACACTAACGGGAGGACATTTGAGCCCCGACAAATTTAACGTTCATCGGCCTCCTCTTCACGGTGGGCTTTTTAAACTCATGGCACGCTGGCTACTACTCTATGACCTTGACCACTAGGCTACCGCGGCACTCTCCACACCACTTGAAAATAATAGACTTAGGTTATGCTGATTTATAAATTGAACTTTCTTGCAAGCATTTTTTCTTCTCCTTAGCTTCTTGGGCACTCCCTGTGTTTTGTGACTTTTACACGCCACACATCTAAAAAATCGGCTTCTTTTTGTGAATAGGATAACAGTGTTTCTATGCACACGTGCATCCCTAAATATTGCGGGGTCCTGTCTTCTGTCATCACCCCGAAAATCTTTGATCGTGAGAAAACCCCACTGAACCTACGAGCCGGAGTGTAATTTGAGGATAAAAGGTAACCCTTCCCGGAAAGGGCAGAAAAAAACTCCCTTGGAAAAAAACCGTAGGGTGCGTTGCCCCCAAGCTCACAAATATCATGTTCTGAACTCTTCTGAAACAACCTATATTTTGAATAACTTCAATGCGTCCAAGTAAATGTATAAATAAATAATAATAATAATAAAAACACTATAACGCATTAAGAAGGAGTTGCCAGATTGTAATGAAATTTTGTATGCAAAGACATTTACAGCGCATCGGAACTGCGCACTTTGTAGGTGTCTATAACAAGCCATTCTCAATCTGATGGTCAAAATTTCTGTTGCATTGCTATTTAGGATACCTTTCAACAACTGAAAAAAATGCCTCACCGCAGGATTTGAGCTCATTACGAGCAACTATCAGAGTTTGAAAGAGGTCGTATCATTGGACTGAAAGAGGCAGGTTGGGAAAATCGGAGAATCGCTCGTCATATAGGTCGAAGCAATGTGGCCATTAGAAAATGCTGGCAAGAATAGGTGGTCAATGGTAGATTTCAGCTAGCTTCAAGATGGCTGCGGTCGACCCAGGGCTACAGCATATCGGGAGGACAGATTAATTGTCAGATCAGCTGTCACAGCGACTGATTCATCGTTATCAACCATCAGGCGTGCAACCAGCACACGAGTGTCTACCATGACCATTCACAGACGGCTGATAGAGCGAAATTTACCCTCGTACCGATCGCTAGGCCACCTGCCCCTCACGCCTGCACACTATCGAGTAAGATTAGAGTCGTGCTAGGTTCGATCAGGTTGGGATCATGCTGACTGGGGAAGTATAGTGTTTAGCGATAAATCCTGTTTCCAACTATGTATTGACGATCATCGATGACGTGTCTGGAGACGCCCAGGGCAGCGTACCGATCCTGCTGTCACTACTGCAGGCCACACAAGCCCTCAACCAAGAGTTATGGTCTTGGGTGCCATTTCTTTTGACAGCCGGATCTCTGGTCGTCGTTAGAGGCACACTTACAGCACAATGATATGTCGACGACATTCTGAGAACTGTTTTACTACCGTTCCTATTGCAGTACCCTGGCCTTATTTTTCAGCAATATAATGCCAGATCACATACGGCACGTGTTACTATGAGCTGTCTTGCAGCTTGTCAAACACTTCTTTGAGCAGCCAGATTGCCATATCTCTCTCCAATCGAGCATTTCTGGTGTATGATGGGAGGCGACTGCATCTACCAGGGAATGTTGATGACCTGGCCCGATAATTGGAGCAAATTTGGCAAGAAACACTGCAGGAAAACATCAGGATGCTTTATCACTTTATGCCCCGTCGTGTGGCAGCTTCCATTCAAGCTAGAGGTGGGTCAACACCTTATTGAGCTCTTTACTTTGTAATTATGTAACTTTGAAATAAATCATTCAATTTTTTTTTGTTGAAATTTTAATCATTTTCTATTCTGTACATAATCTTTCTACCCACCAATTTTTGTCTCTATCGGAACAACTCGTTCTTGGTACGTTTTTTTTTTTGTTTGTTATAGGGTGCATATATTGCAATTAATAGCTGCGACGTAAATAGACCAAATATTTAAATTCCTCATGCTACCATTAGTTTTTTCAAATGTCACAGTTTACACAGTTCTTGTGGTGGTTGAAAATTCTTCGGCGTCAAAAATGTTCTCTTCGGTAAACGGAATTCATGTGCGGTCGTTATGAGCGTTCCGCCGTAACAGTGCTTTTGCTTTCAGGTACCTCTGGCGCTTTACTTCCTTTGTAAGAAAAGTGTCAGTAATTCTAACATAACCTCTTAGTCTAAGTTCTTCGTTTACTATGCGACATATTGTTCTTTTTGACACGTTCATCTGTTTGACAAGAAGCCTTCTTTAGACAAGGATTTTGACGAATGTTTTCCCTGATTGCTTTGGCGAGAGCTGGTGTTCTTGGCGAGTACGGGCGGCCCCTTCTAGTATGACCTGCAACACTGTTGGTCTTAGAAAATCTCGTAATTGTTCGATAACTGAATAATCTTCTGATATGTTCGAGCTGTAAAACTCTTCAAAGGAATTTTTTTTTTTATACAGAGAAATATCTGCTGCACGTTTCTGTTCAAAATGTTAAATCTCGGATTGATTTAGAACAACCCCACCTCATGCGTGAAAGACTCCAATTTTTTGAAAAATATTACAGATGATCTCCAACGAGGAAATTTGAGATCGTCTGCTGAGACTTAAAGGTAGCAGATGATCTCAAATTTTTGTACCAGAACTGTATTTTAATTGAACAGTACTACGATTTAGAAACAAACTGCACATGCATAATAAAAGCTTACAAAAGATATAAGTAACTGTTGGCTCATAAACTGAAGCTGCTTCAACGTGTTTGATTGTACGTACAGTCTTCTAATTCTATCCAAATTAGAATCTGTATTCACAATGATTCCTTGATGCCAATATATACCAAAAAATCTGCGAAGTAAATGTAAAGTCATATGTATTCCAGTATATCTTCTTATCAGGTGTGTAGCTTCTTCCATATTGGCCGTATCATTCATATGGGGTTCCCGAACTGCAGGGCTCCAACGTGTTTGATTGTTTTTTATTTGTCCCGCGTGTCTATTCATGTTAAATATCTGGCAACAGATCTTTTGTTTTGATTATTCTCTATATGTTCTTATTCCTTATGAACATGATTCGCGCGCGAATCATGGAATAAAGTTAGATATGTTAAAACTTTGTTCTTGTTAAATTCTTAATGTTAAAATTCTTATTCTGTCGAGAAATTCTAATCTTAAAATTATATATAAATCTATTCTAAGCTATTCATTCCTGTTATTAAATTTATTGGATTAATTTTTTACCTCGGTTTTAAACATACAGGCTTTTAATTCTATTTAAATTAGAATCTGTATCCACAATGATTCTTTGATGCCAATATGTACCAAAAAATCTGCGAAGTAAATGTTAAGTCATATGTATTGCAAAATATATCTTCTTATCAGGTGCGTAGCTTCTTCCGTATTGGCCGTATCTTTGATATGGGGTCCCCAAACTGCAGGGGCTCCAACATGTGAAAGCAAAAAAAAAAATGGTAAGACTTTAAGGGGCCTTTAAAAAGAGTCACCAACGAATTTTGATGCAGGACCCACTCTAGACTAGCTACGCTAGTGCTTCATATCGAGATTTAATTGTGAAAAATAAGTAAAACTCCACAAAAGCTAAGAGTAATTAAAAAAAAATTCTACCAGTGAATTGTAAACAAACCGAAGTTCAGCAGACTCTCCAAAATATATCAAGATAAAAACAAACTTGCTTCAGCAGCCTCTAAATAAAATATCCATGGTGATGCTTTGAGGTGTCCCTGAAATAAGTGGACGAAAAAACATTGACATTCGTTCCGTCTCTGTCGGGGATCGTTTTTCCTAACTCTAATGATGTCCCTCTCCAGTCTCAAATGTCGCCAAGGTCGAGTTCCAAACCGGTGAACCAGCGTCCAATTAATTAGAGTAATTGCCCTTAGTCCACACGTATTTGCGTTTTATTGAAAAATGGTTAATGTCCATAGATCTGTTTTCCACGGACGCTTGGTGGGGATAAAACGCAGAAAATTTGATAAGAATCTTTACAGACCGGAAAAAAAGATTACAGGATGATTCAGAAAAATATACTGTTTCTCCTGCTCAGTTTAATGAATTTTTGTCTCTTTCCTTGTTTACAACTCACGAATATTTTAATTAATGTTCTTGCAGCTTGTCATTAGGTGGTTTTTTGGGTAAGTAATGATCCCGAAGTTAAAAAGAAAAGCTTATCTTGTTACGCAATGAGCAATATTTGAAAATATTGTTAGTTGAATGTTTCTTCCTTTGTATATTTGTTAACTTTCGATGTGAAGTTGTGGTGACTGGGGTGCTTACTCAAGTGCTGAATTTGTCAACTGGTCGAAAGCTACTGCATCAGTTATGTCAAGCGTATTTTTGAAACAGGTAAAAGACAACCTTTCGATAAATATTTTGCAAAAAATAACATGAGATAATAGATGTTTTCAAGGATCGATCTCAACGGAAGACCCACAATTAGTAGGATAAGGAATTTATAAAAGAGTTTTAAGAAAACTGTTTCAATTTGAGTATTAAAAGAAAAGGCAAACAATTGGAGAAAATTCACACTGAAGCGATGGACAAATTTCATGTGACATCACAGTCTCATGATTATTACAATCCCGTATTTCTCACCGATCATTTCTAAAATTCACGTGCGATGTAATAATCACGTGATAACTGAATCACGAGTTTTCAGCCAATCAGTTTACACGTTTCGCTGTTGCCAACTTTTGCTTCACACGGAAACTTTTTTAAAAATGTTTGTAAGCAAACTGCACTTGATTTAAAAATGCACCCATAATACAAGGATTTCTTTTTTTATTTTGGATTTTTTTTTGAAGAATCTTAATGAACATATGCTTACCCAATTATAAATTTGAAATTTTAGCTAAATTTTGTAATTAGGACAAGTCTAGTCTCCATTTTGAACTCAACGGAGAACATGTGACTGCCATTTATCATGCAACCATCATGAATTTAGCCCATGGATCTACAGAATATCCATCTGTCATTGTGGTGGGGATGTAGAGAGTGGGCTGCCAGCTCAGTTACCGATTTCTTCATCTTACTTGGCTGAAAATTAGAAGGCGTAAATCTATTGTTAGCGAAGTCGTAACAGCTCAGCACCTCCTCAAAATCTCGTGAAACAAAAAGAAGTCAGGAGGAGTCAGATCTTGAAAATTGGAACAGCACCTTGTTCGTCATCGATATCTACTGATATTTTTAAATTTCTAATACCATTCAAAAACATTCATTCTGAAGTGGTCAAGCCTTTGTAACCCTCAGTAATCATCCAAATTCTCCAAACCAGGTATCTTCGACTTGGCAAAACATTTAATGGTACAACAAAGTTATTTTGAGCATTTTCTCTCTCAATGTAAGGCCGCGGTAGCCAAGTGGTCATAGTATCGGACTCATGGCTGGCGTATCATGAGTCTGATCCCAGTACCACTGAAGACCCGCCGTGTAGAGGAGTGATGCACGTTAAATATGTCGAGAGCTCAAATGTTCTAACGTCGGTGTGGTGTGGTAGGAGAGGGGGTTCTAGCTCAGGTGTTACCCTCGTCACTTAGCCATCGTTCAAAATTACGAGGCCCATCACCGATAGCCCTCGTGTAGCTGAACAGTGCGATGTCAATAGTCACTCTCAATGTAAGCACTAAACACATTTTTATTTTATAATTTTTTACACATTTCAATAACTTGGAGGCAACTGATAGGATTTTCTTACCTTTACCACATCTCTCCCCCACCCATAAAAAGCAACCTTAATATGTTCCCATTAGACGTAAAAAATCATTCCTGATACTTTTCAGAGAAGCTTTATTTATAAAATCGGATCAATTTTTTAAAATGAAAATTCACCATTATTGCCAAGTAAAAAATTCCACTAGCGCAAAGATTAGTTGTGAATATCATATTTTGGAGCTACACGTGGGATGTAGGTGATGTCTTGTTATTCTCAACCTCAATCAAGTGACGAGGACAAGAACTGAGTTGGAACTCCACTCTTCCAAATTTTCAAACCAAGCTAAATGGCCATGGTAGCCGAGTGGCTGTGGTCGTGAACTCGTGATCGACTTAGTTTCTGTCGAGAAGAAAATTTAAATCCTTTTACCATATTAAAACCCCGCAGTATAGACGGATTGATGCACAAAAAAATCTTTCATCACTAACACTCCTCACATTGTCGTGATGTGGAAGTTTGGAGGGTGATGTGCTAGCTCAGCTGACGTCCTCATCCCACGACCAGGTTTACAATTATGAGATCCAGCTCCAAAAGCCTTAGTGTGTGTTCAGTGAGTGAGTGAGTGAATATTAACATCACACTGTTCAGCAGCATGAGGGCTTTTGACGACGGACCTCGTCATTTTGAACCATAGTTAAGTGACGACACTTGAGCTGGCATCCCTCTCCTAACTACCACACCACACCAACGGGAGGACGTTTGCGCCCCGACATTTTAAACATGAATCGCCCCCCTGTACGGGGTGGGTCTTCAGTAGCACTGGGGCTCAAACTCATGACACGTCGATCCCAAGTCCGTTACCTTGACGCCAGACTACCGCTGCCACTAGTGTATGTTCAAAGCGCGACGCTATAAAAACAAATCAAGCATTACACTTGCGGGAGAACTCGACAGATGTAACATACATAAGGACTCGACAGAGCTAGCGCAAAGAGAACATCAGATTTTTTTATATATATAAATAATTTTCTCTCTTCTTGAGTCACTTCAAAAAAATTCTCTCATTGATATAGATATCCTCTTAAATGTTAACTTTATAATTTCTATTATAAAACCGTAATTTATTTATTGTTCTTATTAGTGTAATGGCGAACATCCTTTATTTGTAGAAAGTTTCCAAAATACACTTTGCTTAATTTTCTGAAAAAAAAATATTTACCAGAAAGAAAGTTCTCAATTTTGGGGGAATTAACTAAATTCTCATGACGGTCACATGATAATATAAGCGCGTGTTCTACATTGAATTCAAAACGGACAATAAACAAAAGCTCGTACTTTTTATTTTATTTGTAAAACTTAGGTAAAATTTCAAATTGCATGATTGGGTAAAGATGCTCAAGAGTTATAAAAAGAAATTTCTGCAAAAAGATTTTAAAATTAAAGAAAAAAAAGTCTTGTTTTATACATGTACTTTTAAATAAAGTGACAAATATTAATTTTTTTAAAAAAAAGTTTCTGTAAAAAGCGTAATTTGGCATCAACGAAGTGCATGAACTGATTTGCTAAAAATAGATAATTGCATTTATCGTGACTATGAATGTCACATGTGTTTTTGAACTCGATTGGCTAAAACCACGTGGTTTAAAATTATCATGTGATTATGACGTCACATGAATTTAGTCCATTGCATTTATTTCAAAATTGGAACGAAGGAAAAATTATGATTTTTCTATCGTTTTCGACTAAATTATCGACAGAGATTATTTTATACGATATCAAGTAGTCAGAAAAATGAATTATAAGACAATTTACAGTAGGAAATCATTTTTAAAGCCCTTTTTCGTGCAATCTATCTCGTAATCATCAAACAGTGATGAAACAGATTAATGAAAAATTCACACGATCAAAAAAAAAAATGTTGTCAATAACTTTCCAAAGACATTGTTGAAGTGAGTGGGAGAAATAGTTGTTGGTAGAAACGAGAGTAACTGGGTATTATGGTAAAAATTTTCCGAATATCACCCTTGACAAGTGGGCAGTAGACAATGGGTGGGCCGAAAGGTCTTTCCGTTTGTCCAAGGCCTTTCGTCCGCCCACGGTCCGGCGGAAGCTCATCAAAAAATCATTTCTCAGTCTAGGGATTGCCCCTGTCACACTTTCTTTTCACAAATAACTGTTTTGTCCTCTCTGATCAAAACGTAAGAAAGGATTTGGAGAGGATTGTTTAATGAAGTTGATAAAAATGATCGCTCTTGATCCATGCAGAATGCCGAAAAAGATTATTCTGATTCAAGGATTTCATGATTTATTTCTTTATGTTACTGCATTCATTTCGCCTTCTAAAGGTTTCTAAGTAGTTGAACTGTACACATTAAATCAACGTCCTTTTAAAGCAATTCAGAGGGTATACATTTTGAGCCATTGCCAAGCGATGTCGACAAAAACATCTGATTCGAAAAAACTCTTCAAATGTTTACGCCACTTAAGAATTTGAGAGTCTAAATGAATGAGAGTTATATAATGTTAACGTCGCACTATAAAGCTGCACGAGGGATATTGAGGACGCACCTCGTCATTCTGAACCATGGTCAAGTGACGAGTCACCTGACCTGGCACCCCCTCTCCTAACTACCACACCACACCAAAGGGAGGATGTTTGAACTTCCGATAGACTTAACGTGCATCGCTTCCCAGCACGGTGGATATTCAGTGGTGCTGGGCTCAAATTCATGACAAGCCAGCTATGAGTCTGTTACCTTGACCGCTAGGCTGCCACTGCCACACCTCAACGGGAGAACATATGAACCTTGACAGATTTAACGTGCAACGGCCTCCTCCTCTACACGGTGGGTCTTCAGTGGTACTAGAGTATACTCGAACGCATGACACGCAGGCCACGTGTCCATGATCATAACCACTAGGTTGCCACAGCCATTAAATTTAAAATGAAACTGGGCTTCGAGTGAGTGAATATTAACGTCGCACTGTTCAGCTACTCGAGGGCTTTTGGTGACGGACCTCGTCATTTTGAACCATGGTCAAGTGATGATGACGACTCTTGAGCTGGCGCTCCCCTCTCCTAACTACCACACCATCACACCACACCAACGGGAGGACGTTCGAGCTCTCGACAGATTTAATGTGCATCGCGCCTCTACGCGGGGGGTCTTCAGTGGTACTGGGCTAGAACTCATGACATGCCAGCCACGATCTGATACCTTGACCACTAGGCTACCGCGGCCAAGTACTGGGCTTCGAAGTTTCCACATTAGGAAACAGAGAGAGTGACGGGGTTCGATCCTCTACACTTGACCATGAATCAAAATTATGAAGTCCGTTATTAATAGGCTTCCCGTAGCTCAAGGGATTCTTAAATATCCAGTCATTGCACCCCTCCCTTTATGTGTCAACCTTTATATCTGGGACTCTTAAGGTTTCGACGCCTCCCCCATCAGATTTCCAGCACATGGCTGAGTGATATAAAGGTTCCTCAATAATTCTAAAACTGCCTTGCTACTTCCTACTATTTTTTAAAGGTATTATATTGCAGTAATGGCTGTATATAGTTGCAAACAATGAAAAAAAACTGAATATTCTTGATCGAAATACATGTTCCAGTAGAGTTTTTTCCCTGGGGACAATTTCGTAATTCTAGTGTAGGATGGTACATCTTTCAACTTTTCCTCGAGTCCTTTCAAATTCTGTAAAAGAGGGAAAATTAAATGAGAGACCTTCGCGGACTTCTAGAAGGGCTCTGGGGACCCCCAGGGGTTCACGGATCACAGTTTAAAAACCACTGCCGTAATTTCTAATACAATGCTAATCGAAACCAATCGGAACGTATTCCTTAATGAAGGATTTTCCGAGATGAAACTTTTTTTCACAAGCACAGTAAAACTTCCGTCTTTCCTATTTTGAATCTTCTTGAGCTGGAACATCTTTTCTGATCAACTCTCTTCTCTTTGCGATGTTTGGCGATGAGGCCTTAATCCGATTACTGCTCATTACGTTGTTGGCGACTCTAATGGCGATGTAATGGCGCCCAGATCCCAATCGGAAGCAGCTCCGTGATGGATTGCCGTGAGACGTGCCTCTCATCCATCACGCGTGTTTGCATTGCTCGCCAACCAGGGGTCACGTAAACCGATTACCCGGCCTAATCCCTTCCCTGCGGGCTCTTCTTCTTCTGATGTGCCTTCGACGAACATCCCTCATACAAAATCATTTGTAAATTCTTTTTCTGGAGTGGTCAAATATTTATTCTCTCGTTGTGTCTACCACTGCTATTTCCCACAATCCAGCGGCTACTTGAAAATAGCCATATATAATTGCAGTTATTTCCATTCTAAATGCTGCGATATCTTGTCTATAATTAACTTTTCTTGACGTAACCGCACAGATAATTATTACCTTAATTATCGGGTCATCTCAGAGGTAATGTTATGATTCTTCCCAATTTTTTCAGTAAATGATTTAGATGAGTTTCGAATTACATTTCATTATTTTTATATAAAGAACTATAAACAATGCATGGGGGAAAATCTAGCAGACAATAAAAAAAGGGAAATATTAATTTGATTTCATTGTATGGGTAAATTAATCTTCATTACACGAACTAACATAATAACATAATATTTTTACGTTTAATCATTCGAAATCAAGTGAGTTAAACTTGAAGGTCCACAAGAGCTAAATAATGAAGGCTTAAACTCATTTTGGCAATATATATTAATTCCTTCCTCACTAATAGTTTTCTGCTTCTACCTGCTTATATATATATTCACAGTGTTTATTTTAAAACGGCTATGGGAATGTTGATAATTCCAAAAATTAATGTGTTGTTCGGAAAGTAATTTCGTGTTTTCCCGATAGAAGATTTAATTGTATTTTTTCAGGCCCAACTTGTGGCCGCGGTAGCCAAGTGGTCTAGGCATCGGATCATGGCTAACGTGTCATGAGTTCGATCCCAGTACTACTGAAGACGCGCCGTGTAGGGGAGCGATGCACGTTAAATCTGTTGAGAGCTCAAACGTCCTCCCGTTGGTGTGGTGTGGTAGTTAGGAGAGGAGGGGTGCTAGCTCAGGTGTCATCCGCGTCACTTGACCATGGTTTAAAATTACGCGGACCGTCGCCAAAAAACCCTCGTATATATATATAAGCTGAACAGTGCGACTTAAATATTCACTCACTCAGACCCAACTTTACACTGAAGCCGCATAATCACATGTTTTGAGAGTTGACATAGCAAGGCTTGCTTGTGAAAAAGTACAATTGATTCTACATAGTGGGGTTTTTAGTTTTATTCCCCATATTTGATTTTTCAAGTAAGGAAAGTGAAAAGCATTTTTTTTTCTGCATATATTTTACTTTTTTTACACATATGTGATGTATGAGGGAGGAGGAATAAATAAGAGCAAATTCTCAGAAATAAGTAAATTCTTCTCAAACACACTATCAAGGGCACTTTTATTGCAGTCCAAAGACTTCGGAATAATTTTATGGATAGCACTGCGCAGAAAAGATCGTACTTCGGAAAGACGTATATATATGTCTGGGGCAATCAATGCTTTGACTGCGCGAGACGTTTATATATGCCGTTGGCACTTAAGGGGTTTAAGTGGAAACCTCAAAGTATAGTATAATAGAATTCAATACAGTGTTATTGCATGGAGATGCAATTATTGGAGATGCTTCCATGGAGATGTATGAGTGCGATGAAAATTATGATTAAATATTGGGTCGCAAATATTAAAAGTTTTAAAAGCACTGCATAAAGAACGTAAAAATAATAAAAGACAATTTCGCAAATAAAACAACTACGTTTATTACTTTCGAGGTGAATCCTCCCCCCTCTTTATGCCTCTAAAAGTTTTGCTCGTATGGCATTAAAAATGTTGCAAAGCAAACCCTGTTCCTTATTTAGCCTTTCATCCAAAGCCGGAAATATTTTTAAATTTTCTAATTTAAGAAATTCATTCATAAAATGTGTTTCTCTTAAAACCTTTTAAATCCGTTACCATCAATGTCTACTGGGATTGAATTTCTCTTCTTAAATTTCACGCTTTCTCTCAAAGGTCGATACAAGAGGAAGACCTTCTGCGGTACAAGACAACGCGCGCCCACGCACTCGTCGCTGTACGCGACAAAAACGAACGAATTTCTTCTCGTTTGGGAGGTGCCACCTCATCCATCTTAGCGACAGTCCTGACGGCTGAATATTTGCCCTCCGCGTATTTTCCACTTTTTTCAAATATCGCCAAGGAACAATTAGTCATTGGGTCTGTTCACATGTTAATAAAGACCTTCTGTGGATAATCCAAGCTCTGACTGCACGATGGATGGAAAATACCGAATGTCAAAGGGTAGATTTTAGACTGTCCTTTCGCCATTTAGGCTCATGTCAGAAAGCAAATCTGGAATGATATCTTAAGACATCAAGCATTCTTTGTGTTTTAAGTATATAAAATGTAACAATCTTTTTAAAAAATCCAAGTTAAATGTTCATTGAGAATCAGGGGCGTAGCTACCACCATATCAATGATAAAAGGCCCCAAGCTCCAGGGGCCCCAACATGTGTAATCACAGTCCCACTAACAGGGCTCCTATATCTAAAAAGGGGCCCCAAATGAATTTTGATACAAGGCCCCCTCAGAGCTAGTTACGCCAGTGTTGAGAATGTTCATCTCTATCAGTAGTTCTTAGCGCGTTTTTCACGTAGCGGAAAAAAAGCGCTATTAGGACGCAAATTTCGTCTTCGTTCCATATTTTGTCGTACCTTTTTCTCAGCCAATAAGCAACCAATTGACCTCGGGTTTTCGGCATTTGGTCACATTTGTGCTCTAGATGAGCCGAATCATATTTAAATTTTCCCATAGTTTTCCCGAACTTTCCTACAAATTTTCCTGAATTTCGCTAGTTTATAACAAAATTTTCTCAAATTTTACCTAGTAAATTTATTGTTTGCAAAAAGTTTTTTAAAAAAAAAATCTACCTGCATTTTGGAGGAAATCTTCACAAAAAAAAAGTTCAGAAAACTAGTATAAAAGGCTCTGATTTTACTTTTTTAATTTAATTCTTTTTTTAAACAGTAAAGTGATAAGATATATAGTGTGAAGCGAAAATAGTTTTTTTGAAAACTAAAAGTGATAAAGTGATAAGGTATATAGTGTAAAGTGAAAATAGTTTTTTCTAAAACTAAAAGTGTGAAAATTTCTTTTGAAAACTAAAAGTGAGAAATGTTTTTTTGAAACATGAAAATGGGAAGGAAAAGAACGTTGACTGGAAAAATTGAAAGGAAAGCAGACCGTGAGGAACATCAACAGAGAGGAGCAGAACGGTCACGTTCTCCAATAAATCCACGTGACAATGTTGCAAATAGAACGAGAATGCAAACTTATTTCTTTTCTGCTCAATAGTAGTACATTTAGAGGAGTGGTTCAGTACACACACTACTTTCTGTTAGTAAAAAGTTCATTAGTTGCATTATTGTAAAATACAACATGTGAAAGACGCGCTAAAATTACTTGGCCATGCGAATGATTGATATCTTGTTTTTTTTTTTTTTTTGTCACAAATATCTTCAAAACTTTTTTCCTTAAGAAATAGTATTGAATTATGTATAAGTGGTCAAGATAGTTTCCTAGTTTCATTTGCATTGTAAACTAATTTTGTGGAATAATTTTTTGATTATTAAAGTTGCACTTAACAGCTATAAGCTGGCTATGAATAACGGGACCTAGTAATTTTAAGCTTCTATCAAGTGACTCGAACGACACCTCGATCAAGTGACTCGAACGACACCTGAGCTAGCGCCTCACCCTCAAAACATCCACATCAATTGGAGGACTTGGGCTTCAAAAGGTTTAATGTGATCTTTACACGGCGAGTTTGAATAAATGACAGAGTATTTTATGATGTTGCGTTTCGATGAATACGTGAATCTCAGAATCCTTCTTGATTCCTTGTAAATGTTTCGATATTCGACAGTTCTTTAAAGCAGTGGTCGCCAACCGGAGGTCCACGGGCACTGGTAGTCCTTTTGATAGTCAGCAGTAAGATTGGCACATTATTTATAATTTTAAGAAGATTCAGTTTTAAAAACGACAAGTTACAAAACGCTTTATGGGACAGGGATTACAATTTTATTCTAATTTTAACTACACTATAGCGAAATTTCTTCTAAGTTTAGCAACTTTTTAACTATTGTTAAGGTCTTCAAATTCATGGAACTAAACTTATAGAACAAACTCATTAAACTAAGGTTTTCGACTCATGAAACCCTTAGAGCTAATTGGTTTGGGAAAACCCCATTCTACACATGTTTAGAAAAATATATCTTAAAATAATATTTAAAATAAATCAACATGTTATAGGTACTTTATGTAAAGGCAAAAAAAGTATTGTATTTCTTATAAAAATAATGTATTATTAAAATATAACTATTTATAAATCAATTTGTGATTTAAGAATCATCTACCCATGCATTGTAATTAGTTCACAAAGTGTCAAAATCCACGGCTATTGAAATTATCTGCAATTGCATTTCATATTCTGCGATTAATTTGATTTTATATTTTATTTTGCAGCCATTCACGCTGAGAAATATTTTTGACTTAAATACATTGCTCTGAATGGCATTAAAACGTTTATAACTGTGTGGGAGATCTAGTGAGTATATTTTTCATGAGAAAATTTGCAACCTAAAACATAAAAGCTGTTCTCGCTTAACTATAGATTTTAATGTCAAATCTTTTGATATGTCGATAAATTGTTCCCTCTTTTTTATTAAAGACATTTTTTCCACAAATGAAATAAGGTGTATGTTCCATTAGAAAACTAGTTATATAAAACGTTGTACTAACGAGAATGGAATTATTTTGCTTGATCCGGGATAGTAAACAATTGAATATTTGACATTTTAATGTGTTCTTTTAATATATTACATTAAAAGTTTATAAAAAATATTACAAAAAAAAGTTACTCGTATTATATATAAATAGAATTTTCAGTTTTAATGAATGAGATGAGCTTTAGATGACTGTGGTTATATAAACTTCATAATGAGCGGGAATCCATTTTGCATAAACATTTATAATTTTCTTCTTGACTTTTTATTGGGTATGGCTCGTGGAGCCTCAGGGTTCCATGGAACACAGTTTGAAGGCCACTGGTTTATGGTATTAATTTCGACATTTGAAAGTGATAGTTGGCGAACATGGTAAATTGTCGGCACAACATTTCAGTTTGTTGATTTTGCATTGTGTTGACGGTTTTCTCTCAATTTTTGTGTAGTTCCTTTTTAGAGATATAGAAACATAAACAGAGAAGCAAATAAATGAACATACGGTTATAGTGCTTCGTCATATAGTGGTTGATCATTAGTTGTCCGCCAATAATATAATATTACACGTTTAGTATAAAATTATACATTTAGTAGTTCATGAAGTTCTACAGGTTAGCGGTCTCTGCTTTCACAAGCGCAAGCGCGCGCACGCACGCACACACATCTATATACTATAAACAGTTATTTAAACTGCACTTATTATACATGCACATAATTTTTAATATTTCTAAGAAATTTAAATACTAATATAGAAAAAAAATCCACGATGACACGCAAAATCGTGAAGCGTTTCAAATTTTTTTGATCAGCTGGGTGGCGTGGTTGGTTTGACGATGGCCTTCTGCACCCAAGGTTGCGGGTTCGAGCCCAGGCCAAGTCGGGGGATTTTCATGATGCAGAAAATCGACAGCGGCCATGTCGTATGATTATACGGCATGTAAAAGATCCCTAGTGTCTGTTTGGCTTGGGTGCTCTTGGCAAAATTAAATCCTAGCACATGTTCGCATCGTCAGAGCTCAGTTGCTTCCCTCTTGGGAGGAAATTGGGCGCCAAAATTACTTGCGGTAATTGGTATCGCCTATAGAGTGCCGTGCTAAAAAGTGATACCCACTCCTGGGGAATGTACTAGTTCTGAAAAGGTTAAAATATCAATGCACAGCCCCATTTGGAAAGAAGAAGTATGAAACCCGTGCAAAATGAAAAAGAAATTATTGATTTAATCAAATTACAATCGAATTTATTACAAAATATGCTATGCTAAGACCCCATCTAGCTTCAAGTATTTTCAAGCTGTATAAAAATTAGCACTTTCTAAAGATTTCATCCCAGTCTTAACGTCAATAAAAGTGTATTCCATTTTTTAAAAAAAGAATCTAGAAAGGTATATTTGAAATGAGAGAGGGGAAAGCCGGTTTTCGGTCTATTAGTTGCTCAGTTGGCAATTTTCCTAGGCTGTGACTCAGTTCCAGGTCAAAGTCACCTGTCAACACGGTACAAATGATTCTGTTCTCTATCTGTCACTACAACAAACAGACGGTTTGAATGTAAACGAGATTTCACTTGTAGTATAAGAGTTTTCAGTTCCTTTTTTTCTAATACGACAGCATGCTCTGCTGATTCGGATTCAAAGTGAAGAATATATATATTTTTCTACGTTATATTAAATATATTAGTAGTGATAGAATTTAATGCTAATAAGAGAAGAATGTACCTTTTGCTCCCTTTGACTCTCCAATCAACTAAAGCTACATTTGCATTTTTCTCTCTGATTCGCTGTACTCGATTAGAAATTTTCAACTTTCTTACATGAAGTATTTAAATAGTATTTCAATTTCATATAATGAAAAATTTAGATATCTCAGCGGCATATAAACAAATCTACAAATCAGGGGCGTAACTACCGCCTTATTATCCGTATCAATGATACTAGGCCCCCAAGCTACGGGGGCCTCAACTTATGTAACTACAGTCCCACTAACAGGGCTCTCTAAAAAAACAGTCCCGTAGGAATTCTGATACAAGACCCCCTCAGAACTAGTTACACCAGTGCTTAAATATATATATTTAGATTTGGAAAAAATTTGATGGTAACATTTAAGAATATGATAGGGCAGCGTTTCTCAAACTGTGGGGCACGCCCTTCTAGAGGGGCGTGATAACTCTACAAGGGGGGCGCGAGCATAATGAAAAGCCGAAAGCAAAAGATTATTTTTAAAAAAAAATATTAATTTACTGAAAGTAAACAAACAAAATACATTCTGACAAAATAAAATACACACACTGATATAATATACTTATTAATGTATCAGTGCTGTACAATGAAGTTTATAATTAATTTAACAATACTAAGTTAAGAACAAGTTTGATAGTTACCAGTGACCCCATGAGCATGTATATACACTTATCTCTCTATTTATATATATATCCCTTCACTGCCGATCAAAAGTTATGCTATTCGCTCCCCAATGCCACCACTTTCCACGTAGACTTCTGTATATGATTTGGGGGGGGGGGAGCAAATCCTCTGAAATAAGTAATTCCTTAGCACGTGCACACACACACACACTTACAAGGTCCTTTTATTGCATTCCAAAGCCTTCGGAAAAAATTTAGGAATAGCATTGCACAGAAAAGATCGTACTTCGGAAAAACGTATATATACGTTCAGAAAATTAATGTTTATATACGCCGGTGTGACTTAAGAGGTTAAAGTCATATTGTAGCTTTAGAGTCAAAGAATAGTATCATTGAATTCAGTACATTGTGATTGTATGTGGGGGGGGGGCGATGAGAATTATGATTGAATCTTGGGTCGTGAATAGTGAAAGTTTGAGAAGCACTGTGATAGGGACACCGATTGGAAAGAATCGTCTTTTTCCTATCGCCTTCCCCAGCGTCTGTTTCCTCATGTGTCTAAGGGAGTGTTTTTTTCGTAACGCTATAAAGCAACACGTAGGCTATTGGTGATGGTCCTCATAACTTTTAAGTACTGTCAGGTGACGAGGGTGACACTTGAGCTGACACTCCCTCTCTCCTAACTTCCACACTACATCAATGGAAAAACTGATTAAGCGTGCGTCACCTTCTCTACACGGCGGGTTTGCAGTGGCACTAGGGCAGGAACTCACGACATGCCGGTCATGAGTTCATGACCATGATCACTATGCTATCGCGGCCACTCAAAACAGTTAGTAGACGAAAAGCACCTTAAAAATATTTCCCCTTAACACGTAAGCAATGTAAAGAACACAGCATGAATTCCCGCATGTTTTTCGTAAATATTAAAATTCACTGTTTAGAAAAACTGTTTTATATATTCCGTAATGGTTGGCATATCTGCAAATGGCGTGAATTTCCGTCATTCGTCTCCAACAGTTGAAAAACAAAAGGCGGAATTTCACATTTCCCATCTTTAGTACGTTAAGATTACAACCGAAAGGGAGTCAAGACTGAACTTCTGATAGGCGTTACAGATTTGTTGTTACATTTTTAAAAAATTTCAACACGGGAAAACTTTGAAAATCATACAGACATTAAAAACCCAAACAAATGTATTTAATATCACAGCTTCAACTCATTTAAGAAAATATTAAGAAATTATTATTATTTTTTTTTAGGATTTTTTAAATTGTTTACTCATACATTAGTCGAGCGCACTATATACGTAGATTCTTTCCAAACACAAGGTTAGATTCGGGTCAAAATATAGGAAACATTCCATCATATTGTTAACGAAATAATCAAAATGACCAAACTAAAAAAAGATAATTAAATCTAAGCAAATCGATTCCTTATAAATTAATTATAATATCTCTTCTAATACAAATTATATGAATATTTTATGAAGGAGAACCCAACTCACGGAGATATGAATAAAATAATCTCAACCATAGAATTTTTTTTCAAAAATATTTCTTTGTTTTGAATAATTACTTTTAAGAAAGAGAAAAACACAAATACATTTGACTCTCGACAATTCAAACCTTCTATAATACGAACCTCTCTCTAATTCGAAGTATATGCTCAGACCTTAGAAAAACTCTTGATATTTTGAACTAACAATACGTTTTGGTACACTCAATATTTCGAAGTAAAATCTGTTGCTGGCTGGAATAAAATACGCGATAATTCGAAGTGATCTTATAAAACTCTCGACAATACAAACACTCATTATCATGTAAAGTCCTGTATCATACAAGTTGGACACATATTTTGTGTTGTGTTGTTTCTGCTTGTCTCCCCTGTAACATAATCCCTTTGATGACCATTGGAGTTGACTTCGATAACTCTGACAGAAGCTAAAGTGTCACGAAACAAAGTAAGCAACTTTTCCCTTGAAAATCATGTTGATGCGGACGTTTTTCAAGCTTCAATTATTCTAGAAAAATATGTTGACAAAGTTAGATTGAATACCACAAAAAAAAAAGATAACAGATTTTTTCGTCAAAAAAATTATTTATGAACAGTATATGTATTCTTTTAACAGTTGTTTTTAATATATAAATGTATTCTTTAATACAGGACTTTTAACTTCTGTATTTATACTGTATATAATATGTAGTTTTTAAAAATACTTTAAAATAATTTTATACATATGTGCTATTGTGTTGCTTTATTACATAGTTTCATATTTAAATGCTTTAGAAAGAAATTTCTCTTGTATTTTGAAAGTTTTTTCCTGTTCTCTTGATAATTCGAAGTTTTTCATTGGTCCCTTTAACTTCGAATAATCTAGAGTCCACTGTATTTTGAAAAGTTGGAAAAGTTTGGGAATATATTTTTAAAGCAACTTACTTTATCCTTGCGGTAGTTTTTTAAAATATGAAAACAATTTTTTCTTGAATAGAATTGAGAAACTTTTCAATACAAGCCCTTGAAATAATATTTTATTTTTAGTAGTTTTAATCTTAATAAATTGTTTGTGTGATCCTTTTTTTTTAAAACTGGAAAGTCGTTTTTATGCTTATTAGTAACATTAGAGCTTTATTTCTTAGAAATACACATTTATATTCAAAGATTTAGAGCATTTTCGATATTCAGAAAAAATTTATATAATTTAACTTTTAAAAAATATATGTTTTTTGGAAAGTTATTTTGTAAAATGACTTTAGTAATATCCAATAATTTTTCGTAGAAACTTCCACAGGTATCTTGTAAAGAAAGATTTTAGTTTGATGTATCATATACAGTTTTCAAAAAATAATTCTGATATTAAGAGAAAATAAGTCACAAAATTAGCATAACAAATTTATAATTTCAATTCAATAGCTGCTGTCTATATTCAATACCATTTCAAGTACATTTTAAAATGTAAAACTATTTTTGAATCATACTCTAACGTTCATAACTACAATAATATTTAAAAAGTATACTCAGCTTAAAAATTAAGGAATCTAAAGCATTGTTGCGAAAGGAATTTCAACAATAAATATTTATTGTTTCATCAAGAATTGCTCAAATGATCTTAGTGTTTAATTTCCCTTCGTCTTTGAAATTTATAAATAAATTTACTTTATTTAAAATTATTTTGAGCATCACTTAATACACTACAACAGGAATAAATGTCTATAACTTATTCTTTAAAAAATTAAAACTCCAAAATTTTTTTTTAAATGCTGAATATGCTACCAAACGGAATTTTTGTAATCGGCTTCCCTACAATTAACATCTATCGGCAGTAAAAACTCTTTTACATTTCGCTCCAGAGCAGTGGTCCTCAACCCCCGGGCAGGAGACCGGTACTGTTCCGTAGATGAAACAATATCGGGCCGCACAAGGAACATTAATTATTTCCATTTTTTTTTATTGTGGTGTATTTTTCTCGGTTTTGCGCGACTTTTTATGGAAATCATGTTATATTCCCTGTTAAATCACTCTAGATTCATTTTTGGTGAAACAGCATTTTAATCTGAAGAATGCTTAAATATAATAAAATTAAACTTTTTAATCAAAACAATACAAATTTAAGCAACAAGCACCCCCCCCCTTAGCTGGTCACGGTAAAATTATCAAAAGTTGACCGGTCCGTGACGATAAAAAAATTTGTGAAGCATTGTTCTAGAGTACGAAATCGCGAAATAAACAGCTCCTTCGAAAAAATTTTAATCCCACAATTTGACCTTGACATCTTAAGACCTTCCACCAGACAGCTCCAAATACCATGAAAGACCAACAATCCAGTCGGCTTTTCCCAAATGAATTGCACTACAACTCAATAACTGAAAAATAAGTTTGTAAAAAGACATTTATTATTTGTTCGGAGACAAGTGTAAAATCATTTAGGTGTTAATTAGGTCCCGAGTCATCATTAAACGAAAGCTATATTTATCCCATCGACACCCGGCAAGGGCTTGTCCCCCCCGAGTGACATCACTCCCATAGGCCAGAGCCGCGGTCGTCTCTTGTCAATCACATGACGTCACGCAGTCCCGCCCACTCTTGAAAGCAGACGAAAACTCCGGAGCGGGACCGCTGCGCGGTGAGAACTCTCAAGAAAGGCATCGCGATTCCATCAGTTCGAAAACGTTCGAAGCGCAGACGATTTCTCCTGGAATTACTTTGTCCGGTAGGGGTGGTAAAATGTTTTGGAAGTGGTGCCTGTCGGTGGTTGTACTATGCTTGGTGGTTTTAAAATCCGTGGAATTGAAAAGAATTCCCAACTGGCATTTGAAAATAGCCCAAAGTCAAGGGTAAGTGATGCTTTTCTACCTTTTAAATTCGCGCAAGAATTTAAAATTTTTTAAAATTGCATATACAATTGCTAAAATGCATTTTTTTTTTGTAATTTTTTATTCATTTCAAATTATTTCTTTTCTAACATATAAAGTTCATTAGAAATGTACTTGTAAATGCTCTTTGAAAACTAATAATTTTTTTAAAAATAAGCTAATTTGTTCTTATTCATTTTTGTGAATTTAGGAGCTATTCCAAAACCTTTTTTTTAAAATGTTTTTTAAAGGTAAAATTTTTTACAAAAAGGCATTTTGTAAAAACTAAGCAGGCTTTAAGAGACTTTATTTTTCTGGGCATAAGAAATATTTTAGAAGTTTTTTTAGGTAAAATGACTTTTCTTGACTTTTTTCTACTGCTAAATTTTATGTTATATATTTTTGAATTTTGTGGGAGAATGAAATCTATATGCAATAAAATTCATGTAATGTATTCTACAGATTTACAATACTTAAAAGAAAACTGTTATGCGAGGAAAAATCGTCACATTTATATTCAGTTTCTTCTTCAATGATTCTAGTCGTTTTTTGTGGTTCAAGAGGTTAAAAATAGAAAAATCGGCAATTATATGTAAAATGCTTACAAATTAAATGATGGTTAGTTAATCTTCAAATTATTTTAGCGCTTTCTACACAACTAGAGAATATACTTTTTGGGGAGGGGAAATTAATTTATGTAAATATTAATAAGATTATTTTATTTTAGTATAAATTTTTTCTACATCTACGTTGTAACTGTGTTAGTTGTTTTCTGTATGTGTGTGCTTGAATTCTTAATTCACATTTGGTTTTTGATTTTTAATGCTAACAAATTTTGTTACTTATACGTGAGATATCGCAAACACACATTTCTACTTAATCTTTCATAACATGTTCCTATCTTTTTAGTTTAACATTAATATTTTCATTTGCACTAAAAAATAGCGTACCAAACTAAAATATT
The DNA here is from genome assembly GCA_019973975.1 of Trichonephila clavata. Taxonomy (NCBI): domain Eukaryota; kingdom Metazoa; phylum Arthropoda; class Arachnida; order Araneae; family Nephilidae; genus Trichonephila; species Trichonephila clavata. Next base: position 22,370 of record BMAO01007607.1, on the reverse strand, counting down.
TCATGGTTATTTCTTTGTAATATGAATTTAATCGTAGTGTCATTACTGGTTTAAAGAAACCACAGGACATCATAGACATTCAAAAAATTGATTTTTCTATTTTAGTACTAAAAAATAGTGCATATTTTTCGGAATCTAAAAATTTATAACACTTATAGGTTTGTTGATAAAATAATTTTAAAATATGCAAAAAGTAATTGACAAAAATGTAAACAAACTTTTGCAAATGTTTAGTGTTTTTCCACTTTTTCTCCAAAGCATAAATTTGCTTTTAGGTACACTTTAAAGCACACTTATGGAGTAATCTCCATATGGTTCCAAAATATTTGTACAATACAAGATACCTGTGTATATAGTGAACCTATTTTTTTAGTTGAAGTAGCACAGGTGTTTTAAAAAATGATTTTATGTATAAAAAAAGGGGGGGGGGAATAAAATTTTTCAAAATTACAAAGTTTTATAATTTTTCCAAAGAAACTATCCTAATATTTTACTAAAAAAATAGGTTCTCTATATTTTTCGTGTTATTTTATATATGTGCAAAAAATATTTTACATTTTTAAGAGATACTGTTTAAAAAAATGGTACCAAAACATAAGCATGTATATGAGATCTCAAAAAATTAGGTCCAAATTAAATTAAACAGAAATTTTTTTTAACTAAAAAATTATTTTTGCATTTATGCAGAATGATTAAAATATTTTTATTAAGAGCCCAAAAAAATCTATTTAAAATTTTTAAAGATAAATGTCCCATAAACAAAGCCTTATTTTTGGCAATTTTACTCTTTTGAGCATAGCTTGGTACCCTTAACTAGAAAAATGGTTTGTTTCTTCATCAACTTCATCTCTGTGAATCTTCATCAGTTTCTAAAAAGCCAGTGATATGTTGATCTTTAACAATCACTAATAATCACAATGAAAAAAATTAAATACTATATTTCTCAAACTAAAGAGTTTTCTAAGACGGTTAATTTTTTTCTTATAATTTGATAATTCCTTAATAATCCTTTCTTTTCTATCAAATAGATATAAAAATCATTTTTTACAAGAAAGATGGTTCAGAGAACAAAAAATATTGAACAATTTTTAATGAGTTGGAATACGTTTTGAAAACATTTGTATTTCGCTTACATATAAAAATTTACTTAATATTTCAAGAAATCGCCAACATATCAATTTTTTTTTGTACAAAACTAAAATATATTCGCTTAACATTGAAAACATTTAAAAAATCATATACGGATGACCAGAGCAGTATGAATAATGATTTAGTTTTAATTCCTATAACTAAGTAGCAGCGCTTTACGCTACAAAAAACCAATTCTGTGAATCTGCTACTGCCATTTCGTTATTTATTAAATATTGGTAGTGTATTTTGTCTGATGTGTTATAACTTTCCCAAGACCTTCAAAGTAGATCTCGTGATCTCACAGTGAGTGAGTGAGTGAATATTAACGTCCCACTGTTCAGCTACACGAGGCTTTTGGGGACGGTCCGCGTAATTTTGAACCATGATCAAGTGACTCGGACGACACCTGAGCTGGCACCTCCTCTCCTAACTACCACACCACACCAACGGGAGGACGTTTGAGCTCTCGACAGATTTAACGTGCATCGCTCCCCTACACGGCGGATCTTCAGTGGTACTGGGATCAAACTCATGACATGCTAGCCATGATCCGATGCCTTGACCACTTGGCCACCGCGGCCACCCGTGGTCTCACAGAGAAGGTAGGGAGTTATTCACGTTGTCATACATGACATCTCCTGTACAGTATGCCTATTTCACAATCACTATTTACTTTTATCTTATTCTTGTCAACCCCTACCACACAAAAGTTAAATACTTTAAATATTCGGGACAAGTTGATTGAGGCAAGTGAATGACGTCAACTTTTTTTTATCTCAAATGGTTTCAACCGATTCTTCTTGATGCTTAATTGCGTCTTTTATTTATGTTGCTGTATGGTTCATTTGAAGAGGTGCCTTTAAAAAATCTATTATAGAATTGTCACAACTTCATAATCACTCATCTCATTATTAACAAAAAAATTAGAGAGCAATTTAGTACTGGTTTATTTCAAAGCATCTACAGCTGGTAATGCAGATAATTTTGAAGAATAGGGGGGGGGGGGTCTCCCGATTTCCTTGTGTTCAACGAGCAAACTATACTTGGGCTGTTGGCAACGGATTTTGTTATTTTGAACTATGGTCAAGTGACGATGACGACACCCGAGGAGGCAGCCCCCTCTCTTAATTTCCTCATCACATCAACGGGAGAACATTTGACTCTCGACAGATTTAACGTGAAGCGGCCTCCTCTACACAGCGGGTCTTCAGCGTTATGAGGTTTGAACTTATGACACGACACCCACGAGTCCCAGGCCTTGACCACTAGGCTATCGCCGCCTAGTAGGTCTTCAGAGACATCAGGACTCGAACGCATAACGCGTTGACCACGAGCTCGTGTCCATACCCACAAGGCTACCATTGCCTCCTTAGAAGCCTGAGATAAGTGTTGTAAATGACACGCGTGGAGGCACGAGGATTGCTTGAAGAATAACCTTGAAGAATGAAAAATTTGTGTGATTTTTATTAATAAGAGTTATGCTCCCTTGGGAGATATTGATAAACTAAAATTTTCAACTTAATAACCCTTGTGCTACGCGTGCAGCCCCTCAGGGGACTCACCTTCTTTAGGTGAGTACGGGTGTCACAATCCCGAGGTGTCCTAGTGATCTTTTCCTTTTCCCACGGGGTTTACTGTCTTTAGTAAACACGGGCTTCACGAACCCGGGGTACCCTAGTGATCCTTCTCTATTTTCGACCCTCTTTCTTGTCATTCAATTCATTCTTTCTTTCTCTTCCCGTCTAGACCACAGATATTAAAACAAATGTTTGGCGCAGTATAGCCGAAATCGGCTCTTGCGCCAATAAACCCCCAAATCACTCACTCACTCACGCTACGCGTGCAGTTCAGGAAAGAACATGGAAATTTTTAGTTAATTCATGTATTGCTGTATATTTTCTAGCAATAAAAGTGAATTCAACTTTTATCAAGGAAAAGGCGACGCCACTCATCAATTTTTTAAACGATAAAACAATGCCGCTTATATTAAAATAAAAAAAATTTCCACCTTCCTACAATGTAAGAGAAAACCATTATAACAATGCATGCAGAAAATTTCCACTCTAAAAATTAATGAATTTAAAAAAGTCAACGTTTATATAACTTTTAGAAAAATATTCATTAATTAAGATTTAAGACTTGCTGACATGTACTCATGAAACACTAAAATAAATTCGTATTTAAACACAGTAATATATGTATTTGGAATTCTAACGTCTTTTTTCAAAAAAAATTCAATAAATGTCAGTAAAATAACTTTTTTCCCATCCAATCTCTTGAGTGCAGTAAGTCCTGATGTAATGCGTGGTCGAATAGCTTATGCTCGCTATAATATTAATTGAAAGAAAAAAATTTAGCCAACTCAATCTTACTCGTATATGAGTAAATCTATGACTTATTATAGTATTTTATATATTTAGTAATTTATAACCAGTAAGGCAATTTTTCAAAGCTTATTTGTGGAGGAATATTATTAATTATGATTAACCCTCTAATTATTACAAATATTAACACAAAGAGGATCAATAAGTAGATTAGCAAACAGTAAAAACTAAACACACTCAGTGTTTTTATCCTAACAAATTTACTTTTTACAAAACTCTTTGAGTTAATGTGTATAAAAATGCAGGCTTTTGTATTTTATTGAAAGAAAAAGAACGAATATAAACAAAGGAATTAAATGCCAGACGCAACTAAAAAGTAATTGGTAAATAATGGATAATAAACGTTCGGATAAACGACGTTCTATTGTAATCACAGAAAAAATATCGATTCTACTTTAATTGATAAGAACAGATTAAAATCATACAAAAAGAAATAATACAACGAACTTCTTTAGCACATATTTTCATCATATTGAAAAATAAAAATTCTTGTGTGTCATCGTATTCAAATCTACTCGAATCCATTCTCAGAGAAAAAACTTACCGTCAAAATAAAGGAAAAACTAAAAACGCTTGAAATCAATGGACGAGAGAAGCTCACCCAAATCAATTTCTCTCCATTCAACCTATAATTTCGTTGACTGTGTCTCAAAGAGTGATATTTCAATGAAGGTCATTGCGGAAGCTAGTTTCTCAACTAAAGACGGTGTTGTAGTGTTCGTTTTCGATTTGAAATAGTTATGTGTTTCCTCGTTCCACAAGTATGAAGAATATTTTAGTTTTATTTTGGATATCCACCTATGCAATATTTTAATTTAAAATAAATTATAGTTTAAGAAAACTAAAAAACACGCTTTTATAGTGAATCGAACTAAAAAGTAAAAAATAATTTTTAACATATGAATAAATAATATAAATAATTCTTAATATAATTTTCATTATAACTTATTAACGAAAAAATTAATGTCATTGTGGTAAAAGTCAGACGTGTTCGATATCAATTGTTGTAATTTCTTACTAGTTCTATTCTGATATGTAGAGTTAGTGTAAAAATGTAGAACAACGCACCCTCCTCTTTTACCACAATTATATTAATTTTCTTGTAAATTATTTTATTCTTAAATTAAGAATTATTTTTTACTTTTTAGTTCGATTCATTATAAAAGCGAGTTTTTTTAGGGTTTTTTTTAACTATAATTTTTCATTTTTAATTCGATCTACAATGAAAGAGTGTTTTTTTTAGTTTTTTAAACTATTATTTATTCATGGATGAATTAATCTTAAATGCGTAATTTTTTAGAATCTGGAATACCATTGGTATTCTATCTTCGATACGGCCTGGTTTACACAAAATTGTAGGATCAGCCCACTGGAGGAAATCTGGAAAAGCTAAGTTTAAAATATGTCACGCGGAAGAAGGTGTAAAATCAATAATATTTTTCACTTAACACTATTTGTATTTACCATGAGCTTTTCCGCTTTAGAGTTCTAACAACTTTTAATCGCCAAAACTGGAATTACAGCCAAATCTGGGTAGTAGGGAAAATCGGTAGGGAAATTGTTAATCCTGATGATCCTGATCAGGACAATGGAACAAAATGATTAAATTATTGCATTGTCATCGATCTTTGACAAGTGTGCGAAATTTCGAATTAATCTGGCCATTTAAAGTGGGTAAAAATCGAGTTAAAAAATACCGTTACATACAGGTGAAGCTAATAAAAGCGTGTTAAAAAATCATTTTATTCTATTTCACGTAGCTTTATTTTTGTGTGTTGTTTCATTATTTAAAGCTAAAACATTATAAACAAGGATTCTATTCTTTTGCAACAATTAAGTAGACTATTTTTTCCAATGCGTAAGATCGCGATGTGCGAGTTTTTTTAAACACAAATTCTGAATATTCTCAACATGGATTAATTTTATAAGCCATTAATAATGTGATAAAAAAGAAGATGAAGTAGTTGACAAAAGTATAAACTAATACGAATAATATTAAATCTTCCTTTGTTTCTGAGAGTCAAAAGACTTAAAAACACAAAAAAGAAATGTATACATCTTCATCAAATTATGTGTGAAATTCTCAAAATTTTCTTCTTCAATAAATTAAAGAATTTAAAAAAAAATTCTTTTGTTCATTTGTTAGAAAAATAATTAAATAAAGCTAAGCAAATTTGTAAAGTGTAAAGGACTTTCCAATTTTCCAATTGCCTAGTTCAAAAACATGAAAGAAATGCAATGGGCTAAATTCATGTGACGTCATAGTCACATGATCAATACAATCACGTGTTTCCAACCAATTAGTTCATGCACTTCACTCTCTTGCCAACTTTTGCTATTTACAAAAACATTTAAAAGTTCATATTTCTCCAAAATAACAATGAACCTAAGTAAACAAATGGACTTAAATTAAAAATATTCGTATAATATAAATTAAAAAAAATTTTTTTTTTAAGGATCTTAATACTTGGTTATGTTTTACCCAGTGATCAAATTTCTAACTGTTCCTGAATTTTACAAATACAACAAGTACAAATCTAATGCGAGTTTTGAATTTAACAGAAACGCGTGCTTATATTTATTATGTGACAGTAAGGAATTTACCCCCATTAATATGTAAAACTTATCAGCTTTATAAAAATACATTTTTAATTACTTTCTTAAAATAAGGCAATATATAAATTTACAAAACATGTATATATGAGGTAAGTTTAATAAGTTATTTAAGCATTTTTAGAGTTTTTTATATGCTGAAGGCATTTAATTTTATTTAAAAAAACACTCCAAATATCGATTAATAAAATACTTTTAGGAATATTGTACTTTCCACTCACCAGTAGAAGATAAATTTGCATATCTTGCGACTTATAAAAACCTTTTTTAAAGTTTAACTAGCTGTATTAACATTGCATAAGCGCAGAACTGTGTTTTATTTTTTCAACGATATCACACATTCATCGAACTTTGTGTTTGATCAGCTTTCAGACATAAATTCCAAAACATTTTATTAAAAGTTTGTGCGTTACAATCTGTTTGTCTACCTATTAAAACCGGTATAAAAAAAAAATTGTGAGGAAAAAAAAAGTTCGTCCACACATAATTTTTTATAGTAAAAGAAGGATTATTTTTGACGTGCAATTTTTTTTAATTTAACTTTCAAATACTATTTTACGATATAGCCATACTCAAGCCTTTCCAAGCTTCCTTTTATAGTCGTAAAAGTATATGTAATTGTCAGTCTCTTTTTGAATCAAACTTTTAATTGAGTCATAAATTATCTTTTAAGGATGTGATGATGTTAAATCCTACAACCAAACATATCTGACAGCTTTATGTTTTGTATAATTAAATGAGAACATTATTTCAACTCTTGAATAGCGTATTCTAAATTGAATGTTTTATTGAGGAGTAATAAATCAAATTTATCATAAAAATTGGTCCATGGGCTATTTTGCAGAAGTATTTAATGATATATTGGATAAAATAAATAAATACAAGCTTAGTGGTATAATGCCGGACGGTTCCTGCTTTCCTCTGAAACCCCTTATCTACCCGTAGACCCGGCTAGGTGCGTGGGAGAAACTGAATAATCAACAGACATGATTTCACACTAACTATTTTATTGTTACCAAAATATCAATCAGACCCAATAACAATCTAATTACGATAAATAATCAAATAGTAGAGAGCGGAGGTGAGATACAATAACACGGAGATAATATTACGGGCCCTCAACTGAATCTACGATAGCTTAAATACGCTCAATATAAACTACGTCGCACACTAATAAGCTAACTTCTAATTAAACAAGGCTCGCGATACGTGTACTTTTATGGAGCGGATCCTACATTTGAATCTTGCAGGAGATCTTTATCTGGATTTAATCACTGTCGTTGGATCCACTCTTCGTAATCCTTTTCATGAACAAACTCCAAAATCTCTTAATAATTCCACGATCCTTCACTCTTCAACTAACAAACTAACTCGCTAACTCACTTGCCCACTCCTTGCTAACTCCAACTTACCAGCCCTCAAACTCGCGAATACAGAATTTATGTAATATACTTCATTTGCATAATTACACTTTCTTACTCATGAAAGTTGGTTGAAATAAATATTTTTCAAAAAGTGTCATGAAAGGATTAGTAGAACCGCGTATAGATCTGTCACAGTGGTTTAAAAAATTGACGCATTTTTGTCTTTTTTTGTGCTTCTTAAAAAGTTTTAATAGTGGTCTAGTCACATGTTTGATTCCTAGTTTCATCAGGGATTACAATTAGTTAAATTGGAATTTGTTGTGCATTTCATTCAAATGAGTTTCAAATATCTCAAGTGGTGCGATAGAGAAGCTAGGCATATGACGTATCAGTAACAACTAGTAACCTGACCTTTCAAACTCTCGATATGCTTCTCCAATAGAATCACTCTTCTAGAGTGATGCTGAGAAATCCAGGACCAAAATATTAAAATTTACTTAACAATTTAGTTGAAATGATTCGCAAATATTATTTTCTACCTATATTATGACGATGAAAGAAAAATAAATTACAAATGTTTTTTGTTAGACAGTACATTAGCTTTGAAAGCACTTTCTCTAAGAAAAAGTAACGGAATGCAGGTTTTCAAAAAAAAATTTTAAGAAATTTGATATGGTAGTTTTAATATGGATCGATGGTCACATGCGATAATAATTAAATAATACACAATATTATTAGCATTGTGTTACTTTTAGGCTGAAGTGAGGAAAATACATTTCTAACAAACTTCGTTGTCATTTCGACTCAAGAAGTTGCAAATATTTCTCCAAGAAAATATTAAATACGTTCGTTCACAAATCCTGAATAGGAGTGAGTGAGCAAAAAAAATGTCACACAATTCAGCTACTGGAGGGATTTTGGCAACGAGCCTCATAATTTTGAATCATGGTCAGGAGACGAGGAGGTCTCCTGAGCTGTGGCACCCCCTCTCCTAACTTCCACACCTCACCAACGGGAAAGCGTTTGAGCGTCGACTGGTTTAACGCTCATCGCCCACTACACAGTGGGACTTCAGCGGTACTAGGCTCGAACTCATAACACGCCGACCACGAGTCCGTTACTTTGACCACTAAGCTCCAGTAGTCACAAATCCTAAACAGGAATCAAACCTATGGATTGATTAAAAAACTTAGCTATGATGAGACTGTTTTATGCCGAAATATTTTGAAAATATACCAATTTTCCAGCACTTTAAGGCTTTTAATATATAAAAGGTTTCATAGAAATATTAAAAAAAGTTACTCTGTTATATATTTCTTGAGAAACCTGAGTCACAAAATAAAAAGCAATAGAATCTCAGGAATATGTTGTAAATCATCTTGTGAAGCATAGTAAGTTTAAATCAAAACAGAAATATTTAGAGGATAAAATTGAAAAATAATATATTAGCCACTGTTTCACGTTCATATACATTCAAATTTCAACTAAGACAACCATCTCTATCTTTTTTACAATTCCTAATATTAGCTCACTCTCTCTCTCTATATATATATATCTTGTTCAAATTTTAAATCGTTAATAACATGCATTTTAAAGCACTCAATTGAGCTAAAATTTTATAAACACACTTATTTTGGATGACAACACAGTAATTTAGCTTTTCATTAATAAAAATTAATTGATTAAAACTAATTATTCAAATAATTACAAATACAGCTACGGCGACTTAGTGACCCTTTTGGCGTGTAAAAACTTGAAAGGGTTTTTTCTCGCATTTTAAAGTGCTCATTTGAGCTGAAATTTTCTATGCACTATTGTTTTGGGTAATAATACGATAATTTAATTATAATCAATTAAAAATATTGACTGAAATTAATTATTTAAAAAATTACAGATGCAGCCACGTTAGCTTCATTTTTAGCGACTTGGGTCAAAACTTTAAAAGATTTTTTATCTCACGTTTCAAAGCTGAACAGTTGATCTGAAATTTTATATACACGATTCTTTAGGATGACACAATTCGATACTTTAATGATAATTAATAAAAATTAATTGCCACTTAATGTTGTGATTCTGTGTCATATGTATATACATACTTATATTAATTGTAGCTATTTAATAAAAAGTAACTAAAATAATTTTTTTTTGTTGATCTAAGTAGGAATTGACTTAAATTTTTTTTTATATTATTTGTTCGTATTCAAAAACCCAGCAACTACAAAATATAAAAGAGAAGAGCTTCTACTTTTCGTAATAATGGAGATTTGGAATTTTAAAAACCTTTTGCTTACGAATTCATGTCCTCAGACTGATGCCAACAGTTATTTTTCAAGTATTAAATTAAATTGAAAAATTACATTACGAAGGCCATTGAGCAACTTCATGGAATTTTAAAAACCCAAAACTACATTTAAAACATTTTACACGCATTAGAAACACGAAACCTCTCCAAGTGTGGGGCAAGGTTGCTTCCAACCAACGAATTGCAACAATTCCAAGAGTTTTTGCTCTGGAAACTTTCGACCTCGGCAATCGCCATCTGAGCAAAGAAGCGCGAAATTCATCCTCTAATCTGACCGCATCTGGAGTCGGAAACGGAAGATGTGAACGGGAGAGGACGAATTGACGAACAGGGAAGTGGCGAGGAATTAAATCTTCTGAAGAAAAATAGTCACTGAGCTGAGTCGTGTCCAGTGTCGGCGCTAGACATCCGCTGATACTGACGAACCACGAAGGTTGACTCATACAGTGATCCATCGGCATGACAGGATGTTTTTTTAATCGAATGTTAAAAATAAATATTTACGGGGAAAAAAACATAATTCGTTTAAAATATTTTTAAAAAATATATTTCATTTAAAATATTTTTTAAAAATATATTTCATTTAAAATATTTACGAAAATAGAAGCTTATTAAGGATTACTTACAAAGCAATAACTACTTGGGTCCATTTTAAAATACGTAAGATATGAGAATAATTAAGCTGCATTAAAACCAATTTATAATGTAATTTGAAGAAGGATTCACATGAAAAATTTAAGGCAAGAAATTTTTTAAAGCTGATCTATTAAAAAATGTCTCTCTCTCTCTCTCTGTTCAATATTTTTGTACAAACTACCGCACATACACAAAAATAAATGCTATGAATGTCAAAAGCAGCCTTTTTTTCCTAATAACATTCCTTTAAACATTTTTTTATCTAAAAAATTATCATATAATTTGAAAATTTTGTAAGAAAAATTACCTTACAGTATAGAGAAAATATATGTTCTAAAATTAATGCAATTACAGTTAATGTGTATGTGTCTCCAAATATATTCGTAATTATACTTACACGTAAATGTAGCTTAAATATCTAATTCGTAAATAGTAAATCCATCTATCTATATACATATAAGCGACTCGCTCACCACGAAATCTCAAGAATCATTATACCTGCAAGTTTAAAAATTTGCAGGCATGTTTCTTTTGCTGACCAAAGGTCCACCAAGAATAGGTTTTAAGAAAACTTACTCCCAAGGACACAAAAATTATCTTTAAGATTATTTCTATTATTTCTAAGATTAAGTATATATATATATATATATATATACATATACTATATGTATACTATATAAAGATAGAAAATAACTCACACACATAAAAATAGATTTTATTCGCATTTAAAACATGTCACTTTATTAGAATTTCAGTTTTGTTGATACTTTTTTAATTAAGGTTTTGGGGCATGTGTATCATTTTTTTTCACTAAGAATTGATTGATATAGAAATCTTTCTTCATACTTTGCGAATGCATTCGAACGTTGACAAATCATGGTGAACATTGAAGTTGAAATTAGACCTATTAAAACACGTCACTCTCAATATCTTGGGTTCTACTCAATATAGTTGTTTTAAAACAAATATTTGAAACAGGAATAAAAATTAGATTTCAAATTTTAATCAATTCTAAATGAAAGAAAAGTCTTAAGAGTTTTAATATTACCAAAGATTTTCAATCCATTAAAGAATATTTTATGAAACCCAATTAAACGTTGGACTAAAAATTTCTTCTGTAGGAACCCACCCCCCACCCCCCAGGGTTTTGAAAACTTTAGTCGTGGCTTACAGTAAATTATTTCATTTATAAAATATCAATGTATTAGCATGAATTGTTATTAGCATGTTTGTTTCAAAAAACATGATGGCTTAGATTATGGAAAAATTACGAGATAAAAAAATGCGAAATTTTATTTAATTGAACAATTTTAAAGAGCGCTTGTTACTGTCTACAAAAAAAAACAAAAAACAAAATGTTAGAACCGAATTTTGGAAAGGGATTGAAAATTATACAAATGCACTCTAGTCAAATGATTAAACTTTTCAAAACCGCTCTTTATTTAGATTACTTTTTCCGAGAGTAATATGGATGCAAGATTATTTCTCATTAGCGTTTTTTTTTTCAAAGTAGGCGCTCAAGACTTCCGTTGATAACGAAAGTTGACTCTGTGAGTGATCATTCCGCCAAATCGAATGAATCATTTAGATATTAGAATGAATTTTACCTTAACAGTTTAAAGGATGCATATTACGCGAGTCACGAAATATGTAACAGGAAATGCATCCCACATAAAAAAAATTGTTTATTAGCATGCGTATGCACAGTGGGCGTAGAATATGGAAACTAATGATATTTAAAGTTGGCTCATAATCCTAAGTTAAAAGGTAGCATTCGTAATAAGGATAAATTTGGCTCATGAAGTCGCCAATGAATTGGCGTTAACGGTGAATTGAAAGGGAAAAAAAGGAAAATCCTATTTAGTTATCTTTGAGGCTCATATATATAAGTATTACTCTATTCCAAAGTCCTATTAAAGTGAGTGAGAGTTATATCAATGTTAGATTATAAAGCTGGAGAGCTATTGGCGACGGACCTCGTAATTTTGAACGATGTAATAATTGCGACATCTGAGCTGGCATCCTCTTCTATGAACTTCCACACCATACCAAAGAAAAGACATGTTTGAGTTTTGGCAGATTTAACTTACAACGGCCCCCTCAACTCGGTGGGTCTTCAGCGGCACTAGGCTCGAACTCCTGACACGCTGGCCACGAGTCCGTTACCTTGACTACTACGTTACCACGGCTACAAAGTAGTATTAAAAGTTTTTAAGAAAGAAGGAAGTATATATACCTTATACAACTTCATGAAATGTGAATTTTCCTTACAATTATATGAGGGATGATCAGAAAAAAAGGTTACAAACTACAGAATTTGAAAAGTACAGATTGTGGAGAAATTTTATTTTCCTACAGTAGAGACAAATAGCGCTAGTTTGTGGACAGGCTGTGAAAGTTCCCGGGTGGTTCAGGGCGATTAAAATGGAAAGAGCTTAGGAAATTGGTTTCGTTTGAAAGTGTGAGCCATAATTCAATTTTTATGGACAGAGAATGTGTCCGCATCTGAGAGAACAGAGCAGAATGAGCAGACAACATGTAGCGAAATGGAGTCACTCTTTTCAATCAGGCAGACAGGAGACGGGTGAAACAAGTTGGTTCTGCGTTCTGATAAATGCCTAAATATACTTGGTGATTATGTCGAAATGTGATAGACACGTATACCTCTTAGTTCCCATTTGTATTTTCTGTCTATTGTTAATAAATATTTCTTTATTCGACTTCGACTTGTAACCTTTTTTTCTGATCAACTCTCGTAATTTTCATGAGAACTTGAAAAAATATTTTGCCCTCATCAACCAGTAAAAATGACATTAATTTTAATATGACATTAAAGAATGAGTTAAAAAATGTCAAATTTAGAAGAAAATAAATAAATATAAAAGACTTAAAATTTATTTCAGCTAGGGAAATGACCTAAGTAGTTGAAAGATTATGCTCATGAACTTGAGGCTGATATTGAATTTTTTGAGTTAGGGGTTGGAGTCCAACGTAGCGAAGCTCTGGTTCCTAATGTTAGTGGGGTATGAAGATTTAAAGGGAGGTGTCCGCTTAACTTTCATCCTCGTCATATGATCTTTTTTTTTATTTACTCTTTGAAAGTTTAGGAAAATATCGATTTCAATTTTCCTACCTATATCCCCCAAAGTGTTTTCATTTTATTGTTAACTATATATTAAAGGCTAAGCCCTTGTTATTGAAAATTGAAGTAACCAGAAAATCTCTATTTTTCATTTTAGAAGTTTTTCTAATAATAATTTATCTCCATTTATTTAAAGAATCTAGGTCTTCATTTTTTGTAATTAACAAAAACAGTACAAATATCGAGTTAAACTGGTTTCTGTTAATTTTAGATTGAGATCTGTTGCTAAAGTATTACAGCATTTTTTTTTTTTTTGAAGGTTTTCATAAAGAAAAAAAATCTTCTTTTGCACTTCTAATTTAAATGCAAAAAGTTCCACCCAAAAAATGAAATTCATAGAGGAATCATAAAAATAAATGTACAGTAAAAAATTTGGGAATATCTATAAATTAAAAAATGTAAATAGTTGATTTCAAAATTCGTTGGCCTACTAAATGGAAATAACATTAATAAAAAATAAGTTTATTTGTAGTTAAAAGTAGTATTGAACTGCAAAAATTTATTTTAACAAATAAGTATAATATTTTTTTATTGTTTCACTCATTTTAATGCTAGTTAAAACAATTTTTTAATTCTATAATGAGAGTGGAGAATCTTAACATATTTGAATACTCTAAAGGTTTTCTTTTATTATTAATAAATTTAAATACTAAGAATCGAATATTATTTTCATATATGTTTATTCAAAACGCAATGCTACACGTTCGATTGCTTGAGAGGATTGTTTTAAAGATGAAATTCTACAAATTTTGCATAGTTTCGTTAAAAAAAATTTATCCTATGCTATTTTATTGAAAATTTATTCTCTTTCAATTATTTTTCACTACAATATAATCTATAGATATTATTTATTTGAATTAAAAATATATGCACATTCAAATAAATATTTCTTACCTGTTGTAATGATGACTCATAGCTTGCATTTATTTTCATAAATATAATCGTACTCGTATATAAAAACAAGACTTGGCAAAAAAAAAAAAAAAATTAGTTTTACATTTTTCACAAACGTGGAACAACAAAAATATGCTGCCAAATCTTCCTAAAGAAATTAATCAAAATAATGACCAATGAGCGCAAGAGTAAAGATTATCGTCTGCTCAAAATTTAATGCAAGTATAATTGAAGACAAATATACAATAAAAAATAACAATAAGCGCTTGACAGACGTATTTACCTGTGACAATCGGTCAAAATTATTGTTGGTAAATTATTTAAAAAAATTAGTCTGTAAAAAATCGGTAAAAATATTCACCTAATCTGTTATTATGGTTTCGAAAGAAATGAACTTCAATTCATTACTGCAACTTTTTTTCGCATCTTAATCAGTATCTAGTGTGTTTCAAGTTTTATAAGATAAGAATCTTATAAAAACTCTTTTTCGCTCATGACATCAATTTTCTCTGCTTTCAACTTTTATGGGCTAAAAAGCACTGGCGAATTCGCACTTTCTGTCTATTTTGTTTGTTCTAAGAATTCCATTTTTTCTCTCATCTCAACCGTCGTAAAATGTGATTAGTAAACCAGCGAAAGGAAAATTGCTTACAGGCAGGATAAGAAATTTGACAGCCGTATGTTTTTTTTACTGCGGATCTTATGGTGCAAATTTGCTTGGCCATAGTAGTAAATCTATCAGGTATAATTCTTTTTTAACTGGCAGAAATTTACGAATTTCCACTTTACGTTATTTGAATTTTACTTTTGATTAATGAGTTTTAAATGTTCTTCGTTCGATGGAATTCATAAAAAAAAAAAAAACTCAAAATATTTTTAACCATTTTTTTTTTATTTTGTCAATTTTTTTTTTTTTTGTATTCTTTCCGCTTTTTTCCCCCGGCATTTCTAAATTCCTCATTTTCTATTTTTTAAAAATCCTGGTTTTCGTTTTTCTTCAATTTGATTTCCACAAAAAAGTAAGTACCTTTTAGATTAATTTATCTTCTTTTGCTTCTTTTAAATTCTATGAAATTAAATTGTTTCATTAAGAATAAGACATTCGTTTAAATTATTTTCAAGCTGAGTTATTTGTGCTCAGCAGTCATCTTAGATGGAAAACTACTAGGCGCGAAATTCTTATTTGGCACGATTTCAAAACCGGGCCAGAAAGACGTTTGTCGCTTTGCGTACTAATAACAAATTAGTTCCGAATATTGTTATAATGAAAGGACAAATGAAGGATTTTGGCTTTCTATTTCTGTCTTCCATTCGACACATAAAATTTCCTGATCATAGCCCATGCGCATCATAATTTTGAACCACGATCAGAAGACAAGGTAAACACGACAATCATCCCCATTCTACGCAATCTTAACTTCTTAAGCCTCGACATATTTAGCGTGTTGTTCTAAAAGACAGATTAATTGTGAATGGGCTTTTTTTTAAAAAAACTTCTTACAATATCGAAGTCACATGATAACTACAATCACGTTTTGCTACCAATCAGTTCATAAATTTATGTGACGTCATGATCACATCATAAATGTAATCACGCGTTTCTAACCATTCAGCTCATGGTTCGCTGTTGCCAACTTTTACTTTTTGCAGAAACTTTCTTTTAAAATGGTCATATTTGTCAACAATGGGGATAATAGCCTTTGTTGCTTTATATCCCACAAAAACTGTAACTTTAACTGTATTTGTCAACAATAGCAACGCGCATAAGTAAACAAAATACACCTGATTTAAAAATACACACTTAACAGAAGAATTTTTCTCCTTAATTTTGGAAAAACTTTTTAAAGAATCTTAATTCTGAACACATTTACCCAATTATCAAGTTTGAAATATCTAAATTTACAAGTGCAAGTGCAGCGTCAGTTTCGAATTTAGTGGAGAGCACATTTAGGACGTGACCATCATGAATTGAGCCTATTAACAGCCTGTATTTGTTTATTTTCTCTTTTTTTTTAAAAAGATTATTTTAAATTATATAACTTTTTTACTATTTTCATTATTATTTTTATAAATATTATAATACATATTTTCAC
Source organism: Trichonephila clavata (assembly GCA_019973975.1). NCBI lineage: Eukaryota > Metazoa > Arthropoda > Arachnida > Araneae > Nephilidae > Trichonephila > Trichonephila clavata. The sequence goes on along the minus strand of BMAO01007607.1, from coordinate 5,811 downwards.
ACTTTTCAATAAAGCATTCTTCTTCATACTTTAATATTATTAAAATGCCTTATTGGTTGTTAGTTTTTTTCTCTTTCTTTATGTTTTTTTAAAATGAGTTCTTAGTGTTATACCGTCGGATCAAGCACTTCACCAAATACTACAATATGCAGCCAATAATGGAAAACGCTCCAGCTCGCTTATTGATCGAATACAGTAATAATGAAGACAACATTTGATGACTTTTTTTAATTGGCAATATTTTTTGATTTGGCGAAAACGGTTGTTAATATAATACGAAAGTACCGAAAAATGTTTTACCTTACTGACTGACGTTAATAGTCATGAGTAAGAGTTGGCTGAAGTGGCGCGCTTATCCGGAGGATAGAAACCGGGACCTTTGGATCCGAAACCGAGTAACCTAACCACTATACCAAAATAATCACCCTAAGTACGGAGGTTGTTACTGGTTTATATAGATGATACCGCTACACACTCCCCACCAGTGAGTCGGTGGATAGGCGAGTGAATGATATATTTTATGGCGAGGTTGCGTGTATTTGGACGAGTTGCGTCAAATGAGTCTGACGACTTTGCTGCTCCAAGTGAGTCGGGCGAGTTTGTTTTTGCTGCGCTAAGGGAGTCTGGAAAGTTAGCTGCATCAAGTAAGTCTGAGAAGTTTTTGGTTGCTCTTTTTGCGGGTAGATAGCGCCACGACAGATCAGAAGGTTGCCTTTTTCTGAATCCAGCCAGGGTCACTAATCACGTACGGGTCACCAATGAAGTGGCGCGCTTATCCGGAGGACAGAACCTGGGACTTTTGAATCCAAAACTGAGTAACTTAACCACTATACCAAAATGATCAACCTAATACGGAGGTTGTTACTGGCTTATATAGATGATACCGCTACAAAGCCCTATATCTAAACTCTTTAGGCACTCCTTCGGGTCCACTGGCGTAGCTAGTCCTGAGAGAGAGTGAACCCTATATCAAAAATTTCTTCTGAGGGGAGGCTCTTTTTGGGCCTCGTTAATATTTTACGATGTTTTGCTTACTCATGTTGGGGCCCCTGTAGCTTGGAGGCCTCATATCATTGATATGGATGATACGACGGTAGCAACGCCCCTGTTCTGGACCCTTTAACATTTTACCATTTTTTCTTACGCATTTTGGGGGGGGGCCTGAAGCTTGGGAGCTCGTATCTGATCTGGCTAATACGACGTTAGCTACAACCCTTCTCTCACTCAAGTAATTAGATAGGTCTTTGAGAACATAATTTAATATAATCGTATAAATATGAATAATGGTCATTTATAACTTTCATAATAAGCTTCATTACCATTTCCCTTTTGAGCATCCAAAGCACTAACTACCATCCACAACATTTCGTGCACTTCCTCAGTTAAACTTTTTTTTCTAATTTTCTTTCTTTCATTCTGCAAGACGACAAAAATATATAGATACATAATGACTTTCCTTATTTCTCTGTCATCAGAACAGCCTTAGCCAAATGTCCCCCATTTTTCTATGGTCTATTCAGACAATTGAGAATGATCATTGACTTCGGAGGTTAAACGGCTCTTGTAAATGACCAAGAGAGGCTTCATGGAGACAGACGAATGAGACATACTTAGCAAAATAATGCAAATTTGTCCTTCCTTTATGCAGATAAAGACGGGGAAGTTAAGAAAACCGTCCTTTAGACTAAGAAACTGGGACGGAAAAACTTAAATTTACGGATTGTTCTTTTTTAAAATTTTTAAATTTGTTAATAGTGATAATATACATTTACCTATAGAGGACACAATAAGCTTGGAGATTTGAATAAATGTCTCTCTATAGACACAGGAGAATGGTTTATGCCTGATTTAATAATTTTTGACCACTTTTTCTCTCAAATGTGAAGTCAGATCTTCGACCTTTTAACTTGTGCACTGTTCACTCAATTTCTTAGAATTCAGTTAAGCTTTGAATAATAGTAACCAGTTTATATTCATTGGATACCTTTTATTTTTATAATCACTCAAATGATAAAAAAAATCGTTAAATTAATGGTAAAGTCTCGAAAATGTATGAAAATTAATTACGTATTTAGTTCAAACAGTGTGGTTTACGCATTACAATTCATTTCTCCGACTGCACAAACATATTTAGAATCATTACAAAGGATGCCAATTGAAGCGACATAACTTTAACGATTGATTATATATCAGTAAATAAATTGAATAATTAAATAAATTAGAATTACATAAATTATTCAATTAATTCAGACGGTAATCATATAGAAGAGAGTTTTCAACCTAAATAATATCTATGCCGACTGTTTAATTTATATAGCCAATTCAAAATTAGTTCAAAATAAGGAAAAGAATAAATGAAACTAAATATTTTAGAAACCGAAACAGTGTTATGCATGCACGAACAAGAGTATAGTGCTTGTAAATACTTGGGAATGACTTTCCACTATTGGCTGCATATCGTGGCATTTGATGACGTCGTTTTACTTGACAAATGGATCGACAGTATAATGCGTAAGTATCCAAAGTAAGCGTAACAGAGCTGTCTTGTGTTCATTGTTAATCTCAAACTCTGGGATAATAGTCTGTGTAAGTCCATACCCACACTTAAACAATGAACCACAGAATCTAAAAAAGACGATTTGGAATAACCTATATACATGAATATCGGAGCCAAAAAGCTGGGTTTAGTGGTGCAACAATGATTGAATTCTTGACTTGAAACGATGAGTCGTACATAAACTTACCACTTTGGATCTTTTTTATGAATATTGTTATTTTTGCAGACAGATATCAGTGTTTCAATCGACCTTCACGCCGCATTACCAACGATGTCCGTTTCCGTCACCGGACACCCATTGGGAAACGGATCGGGCCGTATTCCGCAATCGTCTTGATTGCACTGACATGAGGCACTTGCTCGCTGTCATCATGGAGGTTCAGTTTCAATTCTTAACCCATTCATCTCGTCCTCGAGCGATTTGGCGCGGTTTGAAGATCACCCATTCTCGGTTTCGAATGCTAAATTATTGGAGTGTTCTCAGCTGGGTTAGGTTTAACAGCGGAAGGTTAAATTGCATCTTGAGTGATTCATCACGGTTTATATTCTGACACAAACACCTTTGTGCTCTGACTTTATGGGAAGAGTAGTTTGAGGAGTATCCTGTTGCTGATAAATGTCATCTTTAGTTTTTAATGCCTTTTATATATGAAAGATACTCCCTAATGAGTGGCATTTTACAGTGGGATAGTCCTTCAGCAATAATGCAGAAGAGGTTTGGATGTAAATAACTTTTAACCTTTCCTATTTCCTTTCTTTTGATTACTTAAAACAAGAAAAAAAAATAAAATGTAAAAAATTTCATTTGAAGGTTATTTTTTTTATTGGATTAATTCGCACTAAAAGTATGGATCACAGAATCACATAGCCTTCCCTTGGCTGTGCACTATAAAGCAACACGAATGGTATTGGCAACGGACCTCGTAATTTTATACCATTGTCATAAGACGAGGACTACACCCGAGCTGGCCTACTCTCTAAACTTTCACACCATGCCAATACGGGAGAACTTTGAGTCTCAACATGTTTAACGTGCTTCACCTCTTTTAAACGACAGATCTTCAGTGACACTGGGGCTCGAAGTCTATCCCCAACCACGAATTCATGACCATGACCACTAGGCTACAACGGTCACCCTCCCCTTGGGTGGTATACACTCAAGCTGACCAATCACAATTAGGTGAAATTTTTAGCTCACACCCTCTTCCCACAGTTTCCTTACCCTGGGGAAACTCTATGTAGTTTTCGTGTTTTTTAATTATTTTTATTACAGTTGTAAGGCTTGTCGGTTCCTGCTTCCCTCTAATCCCCCTTGTCTACTCTCGGACCCGGCTTGATGTGGGGGAGGAACTGAATAATCAGTAGACATGATTCATTCTAATTATTTTATTGTCATCAAAATATCAAGCAAGCACAATAATAATCTAATTAAGATAAATGATCAGATAGCAGAGCGCGATGGTGAGACTCGTTAGCCTGGAGATGATAATGCGGACCCTCAACTGATTCCACGATAACCTATACAAGCTCAATTTTAACTACGTCGCGCACTAATAAGCTAAACTTCTATTTAAACAAGGATCACGATACCTGTACTTTTATGAAGTTGAGTCCTCCAGTGGAGGCCTTGAATGCGATCCTTATCCGGATTTAATCACCGTCGAGGGATACTCTGTTAGACTTCTTCAATTGATAAACTCCGATTTGAACTTAATAATTTCACGATATTCCACTCACCAACCAACTCTCAAAACTCGGAACACAGAATTTATATAATATGCTTAATTTGTATAATTACGTTTTCTTGTTTCGGTGAAAGTTGGTTGGTAATATTATTGCTCCAGAAAAGTCCCCAAGGGGTTAGTTATAGACGCGTATAGATCCGCCACACAGTTTAAATTTTATAAATCAATAACTAATTAATAGCTTTATTGAAATTATGACGAGAGTGTAATGTAATTTATTTACTAGGATCCTCCTCCTTTTGTACAGTGGGTGCTTTTTTCCATACAATCCAATCGCGATGTTTCCATGTGGTTACCCTTCCAAGTACTGACTGTTCTAGATGAGGCTTAATTTTAGTGACGGACGAAAATCTGTACTTTCAGATATACACGCTAGTGAATTCGGCAGAATGTCTTACGACAGAGAGCTGTACCTAAGAAATGGACCTTCAGATCATTTCTAGATTTTTAACTGTAATAAAAAATGGAGTATACTTATCCTTTTTGTAGAATAGGAGCCATACAGAAACTTTTCAAATCTGATGCACGGCTCTATCAAAACTATTTTTTTAATCTGAGGACTTTAAAAATAAAAGGCATTTTTTTAAAGAAGAAAATAGTTCGAGGATCACATGACAACAAATGCAACATGGAAAATTTATAAAATTCAGCCTTGGTTTGGGTGCTTTCCAAAATGCAAGTTAATACATTTTGCCTCGGTCATTGAATGGATATCGTTGCAAGAGCTACGGATCAACGTAGTTTCAGTCAAATTGTGCGTTCTAGCCCGAATTCCAACAAAAATCAGTCATTTAGAGAGGCAATCTATATCGAAGCTTAAAATTCTTAAAGATGGCACGGGCGTGGAGTAAGCTGCCAACTTGAATTACGATGTCACTTGAACGTGTTTTATATAAAAATTGAACATCGAACAAAAAAAAAAACCAAAAGTGATAAAAAACAGACAATGCATCAATCGGAAGGTTTAAAAAACTAGGAAAAGGTTTATCTATCTTCAAGTTCATATTCACCAAAAAAAAATGTTTCAGAACCCCCCCCCCTCCCTTCTTGTTAATCAAACCTAAGAATAAATATTTCAACTCAGTAAAATTATTCTGTAGCTTAAATACAAATATCTTTGCAATTAAGATGTTAATTTATTATGCCTACTTGATGTTCATTTGATTTGATGAATTTGTATTCTTTAATGTAAAACAACTGTAGTTTAATTAGGCTGAAAACTAATTGCTCTTTTTTTACATTGTTCCATGAATGATTAGTAAAGGAGCCTGGTTGAGTGAAAGTGTAAATTCACTGATTAACATTCTTTATAAATGTGTAGATATTGCTTGATGTATAAATAAAATGTATTTTAATGTTTCTTCCCCCTCCCTCTACTTTTGTATAAATAATGACTGGAAAAATATAGACACAAGAAAAATAATAAATCGTTAAATGTATAAATTTATCTCGTAGATACATCTTTAACGTACCTGGATAATCTTTACTTTTGACTGAAACAATTATGAA